>JAQZBX010049626.1:0-19869 GCA_029593785.1 Cabassous unicinctus
TTTTTTCAGTTGATTAGCTTCTCTCTCTGCTCTAGAGTTTTATTTAGCTGGTGGTTCTGTGTGTGTGTAAAGTTTTCTCTTTGATACTTTTTCTTCTTATTTTATTTTCTTGCTTCTTTCTATGTTCCCTTGAAGGCAAAAGATTAGGTCTGGAGGAATCGAAAGATGTGAGAAAGGAAGAAGGATAATGGTAATATTGTAAAAGTTAGAAGAGGGGCCATATAAGACTTAATGAAGTGAATATTTAACTCAAATAGGCAGTGTAGAGTAATAGGAGAGAAAGTGGAGTACCTACAATGGACTGGGAAACCAAATAGAGGAGTATATATATAATGATTTAGAGGGCTAGAATTAAGAGGAGGGAGAGAAAGAGTTAAGAAAGGACTAAAAGGAAAGAGTTAATATTAATAAAGAAAGAGAAAAATGAAATAGAGGGAATAGAAATTGACACCCTTGAGTTGTGGGCATATGGAAAAATAATGTGAAATTTAATAGCCACAACAGAAAGCAGATGGCAGGAAGATGAGGGAGGGATAATAGAGAGTTTGGAATACAAAATCAATATATAGGGAGAATGGGAAATTACTGAAGAAGAAGAACAACAAAGAAGAGAGAAGCTAGGAGCACCTAATTTAAAAAAAAAATGAAAGAAAGAAGAAGGGTGGGAGGAAAGAGGAAAGAAAAGCAAGAGGCAACAAATAAACAGAGAAAAGGCAAGTAATCACACTGGCAACCAGTCAAACAAAGCTAAGCGGGATCAATATTCCCTGGGGTCCCATGGATTCTCTCAGCCTGCTTGTGTTTATCAAACAATTTCCCCACAGGGTTTTTGTATGCAGGTCCTGAAGAAGCTTTTTGCTATTAAACTAAATTAAAAAGAATTTATTTTTCATTTATTAAAGAGACCGTTTTATTTAATTATTTATTTATTTATTTATTTATTTATTTTTTGGCGTAATACAGGACCAAAAATAAGTCCTTCTCTAGACAACCCCGCTCACGGAAGAGTCTCTAACTGGGCTCCTGGAAACTAATCAACCACTTCCCAATTTCTGCATTCCCCAGGGACGCAAAAGTCTGATGTGTAGAACGCTAAAAATGGCAGACTCTGGCAGACTCTGCCCTTCTGGATCAGAGCCCCTGCATCATCGGGCTGCGTGTAAATGAGGTTAACTGCAGAATCGCCTTTCCCCTCAGCCTGGCACTATTTCAAGCTGGCTTATTTGCTCCCCAAAGTTATGAGGGGGTCCAGGCAGCCAGATCGACAGCTAAAATATCCCCTCTCTGCTTTCTGTCAGAACTCTCCCTCTCTTGGAGATTGCCCCTCTTCCCAGCTCCGTGGGCCGGGGCTAATCCCTGGGCTGCTAGGCTAGTCATGTCCCTAGAAGATTAACCCCTCCCCTCCTCCAGGTGCCGATTCACTGCAGCTGTTTTGTTCGTCTAAGTTGCGGGGGGCTTCAGGAAGCCAAATTCCCAGACAATAAAGCTCTGTTACCGGAGCTCCCCCCTCATAAAACGCCCCCTCCCACCGGGTTGGGTCACCCAGTTACCGGAGTGACGGGAGTCGCTCTTCCAGCTGGATGTTTGTTTATTTTTCCGTAAGGGTGGGGGTCAGCCGACTGTGTTAACCACCACAGGCAGGCTTAAAACTCATGGATCTCTATGGTTCAGTCCACCCCGTCGATCTGTCCAGATAGATGTCCCAAGCTTCTTACTCCACACACCCACAGCACAGACACCCGTGCCACACCCTGTCCACTCTCTGCCATGATCTGGGAGCTATTCGCAGTCGCCCTCCTAAGCAAACGCCATCTTTTGTATTCATCACTTTTAAGAGTATCTTAAAAACTTTTGAATAGGCTTTTGAATTTATTTATCAAGTCTAATATTTTTCTATTGCCTGATATATTGATTTTTGCATTCCAATGTTTTCCTAAAATAGTTTTCTTCAAATATCTTGAGATGAGAATTTATTTCATTTGTATTCACTTATAGTTCATTTATTTTTCTCTCAATATTAGAACAGGGAAATCTTTCAAGCATAAGATTTAGGTTATGTGGTTTTCTCCATTTTGGAAATTATGATAATATTTGGGACATATGGAAAATTTATCATTAGGGTACAACTTTGATGTAAGTAATAATGATGTTCATCTATTTCTCCATGCTTTTTGTTATGTATCCTAAGTTATACATGAAACAATTGGGGATCAATGAAACTAGGGTTCATTTACAACATCACAAGGCTACTTATCAGTGAAAACAACATATAAATATAATCTTTTTATCCAAAAGAATAAGCTTTGACCAATAAATACTGTGCATTTATGTCCTTGTATTAAAATATCTGTTTTCAGATCATGTCCAGAGAATATATTATAACCTTCCTCAAATGGACATCTTAAATTTATTATGACAGAGTTTTCCCAAAAAGTAAATTTTAAAGGTATAAATAATTTTAGGGTATATTGCACTGCATCAGCCTGTTTGTTTTATCCTCTTCAAGATATCATTCTTGCAGAGGTGTTTGATAAAGAATCAATAATATTCTTTTGTAATTTTGTATCAGTGAAGCATGAGCTCAGAAACTTAACTGCCACTGGGTTTGTTTCTGCAGCTTTACATATTCACCCAGTTCTTTTGAGTCTAATATGGGACTATACGATCCATAATTTCAAATAGCGCTCACCTGATATTTGATATTTACCCTGAAACATGTTAAACCTAGCAAGGAGAAGAAACTCTGCAGCTTAGAAAACCATCTGCCTGAATGACTAGAAAACTATACAGGGAGGTAGACACATATAATCAACCTTCTGCTCCTCCTCAAAGGTACCCTTGATATTCCCTTTTTCTATTTAAAAAAAGTACTGTGAAAGTGATTGGGAGAGGATTCAGCCATGCATGATTTCAAGAAAGAAACCTGGCATGAAAACTGTCATAAAATCATGCTTGTCTCTCTCTCTCTCTCTCTCTCTGTGTGTGTGTGTGTGTGTGTGTTCATGTGCATATGAATGTAAACAGGTCTATGTGCTCAACACTGTATATAATTAAGAATGTGCCCAAACTTTAAATCTAGCATTAGACTGCTTGGATTTTCATCACTTTTCTGGAGATATATTTTCTCGACCAAATTTTATTTAAAACCTTTGCAATCCCTCTGTTATCTGCAAACAAATCAATTATCCAAATGTAAAACTGGAGTCATGAAGCAATGAACAACATGAAAGAATTAATCCTGCTCAGCCTGATGCAGAACACAGATTTGCAGAAATTCTTGTTTGCTGTGTTTACACCCTTCTACTTTGTCACCCTGACAGGGAACCTGTTCATAGTTGTGACCATCACCATCATCCAAACACTGGGCTCCCCCATGTATTTTTTCCTGTTGTTTTTATCCTTCATAGATGGGCCCTTCTCTTCGATCATAGCCCCCAATATGATATTTGACTTATTTGCTGAGAAAAAAACATCTCCTTCATTGGATGCATGATACAGGTCTTTGTGGAACATTTCCTTGGGGGATATGCGGTCATCCTGCTCATGGTGATTGCCTGTGACTGCTATGTGGCCATCTGCAGGCCCCTGTACTACATGATCACAATGAACAGGCAAATGTATGTTTTCCTCATGGCCGTTTCCTGGGCTGGGGGATTTTTTCATGGTCTGATTCAAATTATTTTCACTGTGTGGTTACCCTTTTGTGGCCCCAATGTCATTGAACATTTCTTCTGTGATCTTTACCCTCTGCTGAATTTGTCCTGCACTGACACACACATCTTTGGCCTCTTTGTCGCTGCCAATACTGGCTTCCTGTGTATGTTCTCTTTTTTAATTCTTATTACCTCCAATGTCCACATTCTTTGGCCCCTATGATCTCACAGCTCTGAAGGAAAACAGAAGGCTCTCTCTACCTGTGCTTCACATATTTCTGTGGTTGTCTTATTCTTTGTGCCCTGTATATTTGTATACCTTTAGCCCATGACCACCTTCCCCATTGATAAAGCTGTGGCTGTGTTTTACACTATGATAACACCCATGTTAAACCCTCTAATTTACACCCTCAGAAATGCAGAGATAAAAAATGCCATGATGAACTCTGTAGCAAAGTTGTGATCTTGGGTAAAACGACAGTTTGAAGATTTTTGTGGATCCCAGAGAAAATCTTGTTCAAGAAGTTAATCCATTCCTGTGTATGGGGGACCAATTCATTGGATTAGATTCAGTTGGGTGCTTGGTTTGGTTACTTCAGTGTGGCATGAACCCAGGGTGGGTCTTGTTCTCCTTCCTGGAGTCCTTTATAATTAGGAGAAACTTGCAGAGACAAAGAAAAAGCTGCAAAGACAGAGAATCCTCAAGAGTCTGAGGGAAAGATTCCAGGGGCCAGATCCTAGACTCAGAATAGCACAGAAACATAGATAGAAGTCCCTGAAAGGCTGAAATTATGAGGTCCAGAGGACAGAGGAGAGGCAAGTAAGTGTCTGATCTCCCAGAGCAGAGCATGGAGAGCAAATAATTCTGGAGTAGAAGGCAGAGACCAAGACCAGAGAGCCACCATTGTGTCTTGACTTGGCAGAAGACCAGGATTGCCAACAGCTGATCCTTGGTGAGACAAAATCTCTCATGATGCCTTGAGTTGGACATTTATGCAGTCTCAGAACTGTAAGCTTTAAACCTAAAAAATTCCCTTTAAAAGCCAACCCATTTCTGGTATCTTGTGTCCAGCAGCTTTTAACAAATTATAACAGGTAACAATTCATGAAAATAGATAAGATAAAACAAAAGGTATTGATATTTTAAGAGCAATTGTTTCTAATGGAAAGATATTGGACTTGCAGTCAGATTATGTGGATTTAACTATTTATCGCCTTGTTATCTGGAAACTTGAATGATTCTTCTTTCATAATATGTCAATAATTAATTAAAAGATGACCAAAGTCCCTTGCAATTAGAAACTTCTGTGCATGTACAAATTATTGAAAATGACACACTACTAATTGATATGATATTGTCATAGTTTGGAAAATCCATGTTAATACATATTCCATAGAAAAGTATCTTCAACTCATCAATATAGTAATGTAACCAATAGCCCAGCTACTTTAAATATATAAAAAGCTTTTATGGCTAAAAATTTTGTTGCTAATGCTTCACTTTAATCCCAGCTGCTGCAGTCAGTGGACACTTATTACTGTGGGAGATAGGCATCAACCAGAAATGAATGTATTTGGAGAAATGAGAGGAAGTTTTAAGGGAAGGTTTAATGCTGCTGTATTGCACAATACCAGAACACATTTACATTATAACAGGCTATGCCAAATATAAATTATTTTCCCTGCCTTAAGCCAAGGATGGATATTATATTCTTCCAAGTATATCCATAGAGAAAACTTTCACAAGGTATCCCTTGATAGAGTATATATGTGAAACAATTTCCCTCAAAAAAACCATGCAGCACTCAATCACCAAAATAGCTTTTATTGGATAGATTTGAGCCTTTGATAGTAAGAAGAAAAGTAGCTAATACAAAAGAGAAAGTTAATGATATCTGATTACAATGCATAAAGTATGCATATTCAACTTAGAATAGAAAATTACAGACTAACTGCATATCAATTGAGATGTAGTAACTTAAAATGCAATACCAAGATAGAGAAGCTAGATAATAGAAGAGGATCCAGATGAAGCCAGGACATTTGAAAAGCTTTGTGTTTTCCCTTTTAACTTTGTAACTGAATTAACCCCAATTACTCTATAGCCTTGTCTGGATCTCAGGATATATGCATATGTATTACCATGCAAAGGTTAGTAAGCAATACATTCCAAATTAGAGATCACTTTTTCACAATCATAACCAATCCAATTATTATCACCAAATACCCATTAGCTCCAACTACATTCTGAGGACTAAGGGTGTCCCCCAAGTTCTCAGCACAGAGCCGCCCGCATGATCTAGACATAACTTAAAAGTTAACAGCCCTCCACAGAGGGGAGAGAATGTACACAAGGTATCATAAACTATAATCTTGCCAAAGCTGTAAACATCCTTGGTATACATCCTTCCTACCAGTAGTGAAAACAACACCAGGCTCAATATGCATGCTTCATGTTACCCTAGCAGAAACTGTTCTCATACCCTATGGAATGTCATTGTTCAGAAACCCCTTACATCTCTCCTCATTTTCTCATCTCTTTGTGGAGTGCTATCTTCATTCTCCAACCGGCTGCCATTGGAGAGTCTCTCCTATTCATAATTCCATATAATTCTTATGCATGACTAAGTGCCAGATGCATTCTTTGTTCTTGTCACCACACCAACTCATGTCCTTAAGAAGTTGAGTTGGAACAATTGGTGAGCCATACAGGAGACTGAAGAACCATGTGCATTAGTGAGCATGATCTCAGGGAAAGGAGAATCAGTGGGGGAAATCCCAGGTTGGCGTATAATGTCCATGTGTGGAGAGGTGACTGCATTCCTGGATGAGTGGTGACCACCGACAGAATATGGTGTTGTCTACTTGGTTTTTTGTTGTAGAATTCTGCTTGAGTACAGGGATGCCCCGACAAGGCTGATAGGAATAGAGCATGTGGTGTAGATCAGAAGATGATAAAGTTTAGTAAAGATAGTAGTCACACTGCCACAGCAGTGTTTTGGCTATTGCTATGGGTGGTACAGTTAGCTATAGCAAATTTTCTAGAGAAAGACAAACAAATCTGCCATATAAAGGAGGAAGAATGGGAGGTGGAAGAAAAGAGTGATTCAGATGTAGCAAGTATGAAAGAAGAATCATTAAATCTTAATGTTCAGAAGCTTGTGCAAAGGAAGGCTAAGAGATACATCATCGTGCACAAGCAGGGGTGATAAACAGGGCATGGATCTGTGAAACTAATGCTTGTAAGAAAATATTCTGCTGGAGAGTTAACTGAGATAAGGAAAACATTTTGGCAGCAACTCCGCAAACCACTTGCCACCTTGATGGTGTGACCAGGGCCTAGTGGGGGCTAATGGAAAAAGTTCAAATGCTGGAAAAGTGGGGAAACTTAGCAACATTAATTTTACTAATAAATTAGTTTAGTTGCTTAGTTAATAAATGAAAGTGCTTACTTTGTTTTGAGGTAAAACCTTGCTAGAAATTATAACTAAGAGTTAAGATTATTATTTACTTTTGTTTATGGTTACCTCAGGTTTAGCTTCACACTTATGCATGCTTTCTATAGTAATGTTAATTCTAAACTGAAGTTAATCTTTGCTTATGTTTATTTCAGTAAAAGAAAAAGGTGTTGATTGCATTTTAAAGCATTGGGAACAACTTGCTCTAAGCCAATAACTAAAAACATTGAAATCCTTGTGCAAAATGTGTAGTCACAGTGTGGATTAGTATAATCAGAAATAGCATATAAAGAGAATTTTGAATATAATGTTATTTCATAGTTAAATATTTTGTAAGAGAATGAAAATTATAAGTAACATTAGTGAGTTCTGCTTTTGTGTCCAACTCTCTATGTCTGAATCACAGTTTGTCCTGTAATTCCCCAATTTAAACCTTTTAACAGACTTAAAATGAGGGTAATTAATAATCCAATTGTGGAATTTCTGTAAATAACAAAAAAAGTCATTGATTCCTATGAAATTATCTTTTCTTAGTTGTAATTAAAAGAAATTAAACAATTATAATACATTTCAGACCCTGGCAGAGTCAGTTTGCATTTAATGTTATTCACAGTTTAAAATTTTATTAAAAGAAAGTTGGTTTTAGCCTCTTGTGGAAGAAGTAAGAAAAAAGAACAATTCTTGCATAAACTAAAATTGTTTCAATTTTGTTTAGTTTGGGTGTACTGTCCCTAGGTTTATAGAATGCCAATCAAATAAATTAGCATTATATGTATTAAATATTTAAGATGATGTAAATTGTAAGATTTGGGATAATGAAATTATTACAACCCTTTTTTAAAAATTGTTTTTGCCTAAACTGAAATGAATATTTTTTTAAGTCTTCACAGAACAAAATGAGAGATATGAGACTTAAATCGATATAGAAAGAAATAAAAGTTTTGAGAAGTGACTTCATGGTCAATGCTAAGTAAAATTTGATAAATTTGTTTAAAGGAATGTGTTTTGTCCTAAGATAAAATGGCTGGTTTTCAAAAAGTCAGGGTGGGAAAATGTAAGACAAGACTTGAATGAATATGGGAAATTGTAGAATGTAGCATTAACTAAGGAAATGTATTTTGTAAAGATGAAATTTTCTTGAGATGAAGTAACTATACTCTATTTCGTCATGTATTATAGCAGTTTGATATTGTTCATGAATTCCAAAAATAGGTATGGAATTCTGTTTGTGAACTGGTCTTTTCCTCTGGGCATATTTGATTGGATTTGATTCAGAGGTTTCACTTTTATTTGATAAATAATGATTAAGACTTTGATTAAGCCATATCAGTAGAATGTTCAGTCCCTGACCTGGGTGGGAATTCACAGAGAAAATGATATGGCAGAAAAGTAAGCTCGAATTTTGAGCTGGAGCCCTGGGAAGTAAACATACAGAGAAGCAGATACATGAGGAAAGCAAGAAGCCTCCATTAGACACAGCAGAAGCCTACAGGAAGACAGTCAAGTCATTCACCTGATAGTCTTCAGAAATCCTTGTGGAGGGAACAGAGCAGCTGAGCCCAGAGAATAGCGAGCCCTGGGAGAGAGATGACACTTATCCTAGCCAACAGCTGATATTGGAAGAAGCTGGGGCCATGGAGCCAAGAGAGAAAGAAGGAGCCTGAACCCTTGCAGACATCAACACCCGTCTTGTTCCAAAATGTGGCTACATACTTTGGTGAGGAAAGTAACATACACTTTATGGCCTTATAACAGTAAGCTTCTACCCCACATAAATACCCTGTATAAAAGCCAACAGATTTCTGGCACTTTACATCAACACTCCTTTGGCTGACTAATAAATGTATAGTTATGGGAAGTTTGCAAAAGCATTTCCTAAGCTGAAATATTTAAATGGCTAATTCCAGGAAGTCATTATTAAATAGAAACTTGAATTTATATCTATAACAAAAAGTAAGTTATGGTTAATTATAAGAAATTTGTAAAAGCATCTTCTAAACTGAAATATTTAAATGGTTACTTCCAGAAAGCCATTATTAAATAGAAACCTAAACTGATATTGATAAGAAAATGTAATTTCATAACAGGGAAACCTGTCAAAGGCCACCTCAATCTGCATATTAAATTGGTGGTAGGAGGAAGATTATCTTGATTCCATTTGGAATCAGGTTTTCCTAAAATAAAGGAGAAAGTTTTTTTCTATACTGCTACAGCAAAATTCTGTTAATTGATGTATTCATGGCAAAAGTATATAAGGAAAATGTAAAACACTGAAAATAGTTAAGTTCATTTATTATCTTATAATCAGCATTGGAAGTATTTAGAAAGTGTTTAAAAATTAAGAGACAGACTTCAGTATTATCAAACAGTCTTGTGCATTCATACCAGGCCCCCAGTAGCCTGCATGGTGCCTCTTATTTTGAGGTGTTTGTTAGGTTGGTCACTACAATCCTTAAAACAATAAAAGTATCTATCACATATCTGGACATGCTCCTGAAGTGGATGGTGAGTACATGAAAGTTTTGGACTCCTGCAGCAGTCGGTGATGGCTCAATATAACCAGATGTACAATGGGCATTGCCTCCAAACTGGCTCTGTTTCATAATTCTGAAGGGCACTATGCACCATGTCAGTGAGACACTGGATCTTCTCTCTGGGACCATCAATGGTGCTGCAGCATGCTGGCTCTGTTTAGGACATACCAAGTGGAGCAATAATTAACTGAGTAATGTGAGTAGAACTTAAACAAACACAATTGCCCTTATCGCCTGCTCCCATGGAAAGACAACATGTATGGTATTGCAAACCTGGAGCTTAGATCTGTTAATTGTAGCTCAAAGAGGAACCTGTGCATTGATTGTTATTAAGTACTGCAGCTATATTCCTGATGAATATGAGAATAGTTCTTCTATTGTAGATCATATGTAGAGGGATATTGAGTATGTTGAAAGTCTTGGTAAACTTAATTCATTTTCTAAGTAATTAATGAATGTGCCTATAAGATAAAAGAATTACTCTCTAAAGTATTGTCTTTATTTTGTTTGCCTATGCTTATCTTTTTGTTCCCTATATTGTCTTTGTGAGTTTATGTCTAGGGCTGTGCCTCTCCTTTTACCTCTCCTAGCTGTCCTAGACATAAGCACTGCTATGGGGACTGGGAGTGGCAATATATACCAAACCCAGCAGGTCTACCACAATCTGAACCCTCGAGTTAACTGTATCTTCAAAATTCTAACTAAGTTTAATTCTTCCAGAACAATGCCTTCCAGAATAAGGTATTAGTCATGTGGAAATTTCATCCAGTTCCAATCACGATGTTGTCCTACCTTCCCTCAACCTCAATAAAATTGCCAGGGAGTTTCACATGCCATCAGACAGAGACCACTGCCTTTAACCAGCAGGAAGGAGCTACAGAAAAAGTGCAATTGAATTTCAGGTCCTCCTTAAGAATAAAAGTGTAAAATCTCTGAGGGGGGCAGTTAAGGGAGGTTAGTATAGGAAACAGGGGAGGCAGCTGGTCAGAATATAGTCCACCAAAGACCCTGGTCATGAGGTCCAATTTGAAAGTCCTGTACTCAAAAGAAGTCCTGGATAACTCTAAACAGAAAGCCCTCCCCATTGGTTCTTTGACAGCTCACAGGCGAAGGTAAAAAGGCAACCAATCAGGGCAGCAAATAGCTGGGACACCTACATGTGCCTAAACTAGTTTTGATGTCACTGTAAAAAATTTGGAGAATTTAGAAGGGGAAAATGTATGGTATTGGTAGCCTCCTCATAGGACTCTCCTATCTGGTACTTTGTTATTTACTAATGGAAATGTTGCCTGTATTCTGTTAGACCAGCATGATCTGCCCCTTATTGTTTCCCATAAACGTCTTTCTTTTCACCCATTGTGCCCTAGCCAATAACTTTCTATTCTAGGTTTGGACAGTAACCCATGCCCAAACTTGAACCCAATGTTGGGTTTACAGAGACCTACCATCCTTGGGTGTTACTGGCCTTCATTGGACTATAACTCCTGCAAATTTGATATTGTGAAATACCTTGCTGGCATGGCAGAAGATGAACAACTGAAAAGTTTGAAACAAGACCTTCTCATTCAAGACTGAGAGTCAGTTGTTGTATTTCAATGAGACTCATAATTATATTTTCTCTCTTGTAAGGATACAGGTGAATAAAAGCCCAGGCCTTTATTAAGATATGCTGTATATAATTGCTTAGAATGATTAACAGATAAGTCTGTCACCCTAGATTGCATTGTCCCTGTCTGCATGGAACAGCAAGAGGGAATCTGTGATGTGGTGTGGTTATACCCTGAGTTGTGTAATTTTACTATCATAGATAGATATAGAGTAAAGCATGTTCCCTGGTTGTATTACCCATTGTCCATTTTTGTGCCAGGTGGAACTGCAGTTGCCACCGAAAAACACATAATGGCTTCAATCAATCACACTGCTCATGCTCTTTATGACTCCAAAGTAACAATTTCCTTACTAAATGAAGAAACTACCCCACTGTGAAAGGTAGTTTTACAAAATCGGATGGCTTGTATATTCTTACTGCATCACAAGATAGGACCTGTGCCCTCATTAATATTCAATGTTGTGTATACAGTCATACCTTGATACTTGATTTCTTTGAAAATTGTTGAATTTGGTACTTGATGCATTTTGACATGAAAATTTTGTCCCAGTATTCATCGTTTGGTATTTCACGTGTAGGTTAGAACTTTCCAGCTGAAATAAATGGTCACACATTAGTCACACAGTAGCTCTTGCCCTATGCAAATCCCATTGTGATCTTACATTAGCTTCTGTGGTCATTTTGCTGATTTTTGTGTTTGTTTTCTCATTATGGGTCCTAAGAAAATGAGCAGTGATAGCGTTGAGTAGAAAGGAAAATTACTTTGCACCACCTTTGAGCAAATAAAAGAAATAATAGGTAAATATCAGAGTGGTCTTTGCATTACTGATCTTGCTAAGGAATATGGTATGGCTTGAACAATTGTCTCCACCAACATAAAGAAAAGAGAAGTGATAAAACAGGTTGATGTTGTAAAAAGAGTTAAAGCAGTTACAAAGCAACATTGCCAAACACTTGAGGAAGTTGAAAATCTGTTATTAATTTGGGTAAATGAGAAGAAGTTAGCAGTCAACCATGTATCAGAAATCTTGATCTGTGAAAAAGCAACTGTGATGCATGCCTATCTTTTGAAAAACAAACTGGAGCCAAGTTATGAGACTGTTGAAGTTTTTAATGCCAGCTACAGCTGATTTGATAATTTTAACAAGATGGCTAGCATCCATAGACTTGTGAGGCATGGTGAGGCAGTGAGAGCTGATAAAAAAGCTGCTGATGAATTTGTCAGTGAATTTCAAGACTACATGGAGGCTGAGGGTTTTATTCTCCACCAGGATTAAATTTTTCAGTTTTTACTATTATTATTTTTTTAAAATACTTAGATCACATAAATTTTACACAAAATATATAGGGATTCCCATATGCCCCACTCCCCACACCTCTCATAGCCCCCACATAAACATCGTTTATTAGTGTGGCACATTTGTTTTTAACTGTAATGAGACAGGAGAGTTTTTGGGAAAAGTGCTGAGTAGAACCTACATCACAGAAGAGGAGATGGCATTACCAGGCCACAATTTGTGGCCAGAAGCTATGACTCAAAGAGACTTCAAAGGGTTTGAAGCTGACCCCAAGACTGCACATACAGAGAGTACAATTGTGCATGATATTGTATCTTTGGGCCAATCGATGGGTCTGGAGGTCGAGGCTGCTGATGTTGAGGAGTTAGTGGAGGAACATCATGAAGAGCTCAGCACTGAGGAGCTACAGGAACTACAGAAGAAGCAACAAGATGTGGCTGAAGAGATTTCTTCGGGTGAGGAGGAGATAAGGGAGGATAACCCCAGTTCCTTGATAAAAGAAATATGTGCAAAATTGACAGAAGATGAAAACTTTGTGGAGAAGTACCATCCAGACAAAGCTCTGGCAAGCAGAAATGTGAATTTATTGAATGTGCAAACAATTTCACACTTCGAGAAATTCTGAAAAGAAGACAGAATCAATCCTCATTGGATAAGTTTTTAGTGAAGGTGATGAAGAGTCTGTCAGAGCTGGTGGTGCAAGTTCAAAAAAGGCAGAAAAGAGAAAGAACCCCTGAAGTGCAAGTGCCCAGTGTTCTATTAGAGCGATATTCTCCTTCCAAACAACACTCCATGTAACCTCTCCTCATCACTCTCCTCCCACCATCCCATTAGGCCATGGACTCTTCTCAGTACAGGTAAAGTGAAGATTTTATTTTATTTAATCTATGTATTTTTAAATTTTTTTTGGTTTATTTCTCATATAAAGTAGTGATATACAGCAATATCTTTTTACATATTTCCTTAAAAATGTATATTGTTTGGTTTGGGAGTGCATTAAATTTATTTACATTATTCTTTATGGGGAAAAAATGTTTCATACTCATTGTTTTTGGTACTCATCATTCCTTCTGGAAACAATTACTGATGAGTACTGGGCTACCACTTTAGATTCTTGATCACTCTCATAAGATTCTGTGGAATCTGGATGCAATGCTTGTCCTAAGATCAATGAAGGCTGCTAAGTGGGGGTGGATTGCGGAAACCCAAGGCACCTCACTCCAAGTCCTCAATACATAGCCACCTGCCTGACCAAGACATAAATTAAAGATTAACACCCCTCTCCAGAGCAAAGAGAATGTATAGATGATATCATAAGATACAATCTTCCCAATGCTGGAAACGACCTTGGTATATGTCCTTCTTACGAGTGTAATGAAAACTCTTCCATATCCCATATGTATGCACCATGTGACCTTAGAAAAGACCCTGTTATCATACCTATTGAATTTCTTTGCTCTGAAACCCCTTATATGACCCCTCATTTTCGCATCTCTTTGTGGAACATTATTTTCATTCTCGGAATGGCCACCATTGGAGAAGATATCTTGTTTGTAATTCTCAATAAAGCTTATGCCTAAGTGCCAGGTACATTCTTTGGTCTCATGGCTGCACCAACTCATGCCCTTCAGAGTTGGGTTGAAACACACGTTGTTATCCCAAGGTGTTTAAAAAGGACCATGTGACTTTGTCACAGTAGTAATGTTTTTTATACCAGGCTGAAACATTTAGGAGTCAGTGTGCTATGATCTAGCTTCCATTTTCCCTCCTGAAGCAAGATTAGAAGTAATGAATTGCCATGGCAAGATTAAGAGAACACAACCTGGATTACTGAATAACTCTACTACAAGTGCCCTATGTGATATCTAACTTAACCTTGGAAATTTCCTGAAGAAAAATAAAGTTGTACATGTCAAGTCACAGATATTTCAGGGTTTGTTTGTTACAACAGCAAAACACAGCCTTTCCTGACTAATACATTGCATATCTTTATCTTCACAAAGATTTACAAGTTAAGAGAACAGATGAGCATAAACTTTGCCAATTATCCAGATTCTCAAAAAGTGAATAAAATATGAATAAATAGTTATCCTTACAAATCAATTCAAATTAAACTTTTTTTTTTTTGCTTCTGTGGTAATACTCTACATTAACTGAAGCATTGAAACCAGAAATTTTAACACCATCTTTTCTGCATTTTCCTAATTGTAAATCAATGCTGAAGAAAATTGTCAAATTGTATACTAGATGTCGACAACAACAGTTATAAACTCCAGTGTGACCTTGGTTTTTAATACTCCTTGGGCAAAATTTTTAGCTATTCTTGCCAATCACCCTTCTACAGATTTTTCTCAGAACATATTCTAATTTTCACCCATTTCCTATAATCCTTATTCCACAAATATTCCTTTCAACTCAGAAGCCTGTATATCCTGTACTTTTCAGGACAGTAGGAGCCATCTCAACCTCAAGCATCCTCATTCATAATTATATCTATAAAACTTTACATGTTTATGCCTTCCTGCACAAATGATGAAATCATGCAAAGTCTCCTTATTAATTTTAATATGTCTCCATGTGTTCTGCATATATCTGTTACCTGGCTCCTGTGTAATATTAGTTCTAGCTCCCACGATAATGCATGCTAAAATTGTTAATGCAAACTGTTAGAACTACAGAAGATTTTGGCCCTAAGAAAAAAAATCATATGGGAGGGAATAACAAAATTCAGTTGCATTGTTGACTGTATGGAATCAATTATCATTCAGGTAATGCTATTCTGTGACATTCCAGGAAATTCACAATAATGATTAGTCTTATCCTGTCCCTACTGACATCCTCTTACAGGGACAGAACTCTAAGCAGTCAGATAGATGGAATCCATGCCCTAGAGCCCTATATAAGTGACTAAATGTTCCACTAGATCCCCAGGGCATCTCACTTTTGTCTGAAAGAATATCCCACAATGGTGGATCTTTCTGTGTGTCCGAAGGATGTCATCCCTACTCATCATCACCTCCTTAAGTGCAGAAAAAACCTGAAATCAATGTGCTAACTGAAATGCAGCAGCAGTGCAATCCCTGGGAATATTGCATCCAACTCCACATCATATGCTGAGGGAGGGGAAATTGAAATGAAATGCTTCTCCCTACAGAGTTTCTCTTCCTCATCCTATAGCTGTCTTTTGCAAGAAAGCGTGGATGAGTGGGTGAAGCAGTTTGGCAGTTTGATATAGTTATGAATTCCAAAACTAGATATTGGTTTATGCTTGTAAACTGGTCTGTTCATCTGGGCATGATTAAGTTATGATTAGGTCATTGACTGGTCCATGTCAGTAGGGCATTGAGCTCCGCCCCTTGGTGGGTGGGGTCTCAAAGATAAAAGACATGGCAAAGCACAGAGTTGGAATTTCTTGTGTGGTGTTTTGATGTTGGAGTTCTGATGCTGGAGCCTGTGGAAGTAAGCACAGTGGAGCTTGGTCATGAGGAAGGAGAGAATGCCTCAGAAAAAGAGAGGAGCCTGACAGTTCACAGCTGGCCTTGTGGAGCTAGGCAAAGCCTAGAGAGCCTCATAGCCTACAGCTGAACTTATGGAGGAAACAGAGGCGCTAAGCCTGGAGAAAAATGGAGCCCTGTGAAGAGAGGAACCCAGGAAGCCTGAACCCTGGCAAACATCGGCAGCTGCCTTGCTCCAATATGTAGCAACAGACTTTGGTGAAGGAAGAAACTTATGCTTTATGGCTTGGGAACTGTAAGCTTCTATGCCGAATAAATACCCTTTTGTAAGTGTCAACAGATTTCTGGTAATTTGCATCAGCACCCCTTTGGCTGACTAAGACAGTGGGATTTTCTAAAGACTTCTGTGTATACACATAGTCTCTGTCTCTAAGTTTGCAAGAGTCTCCCTCTTTATGGGTATGAGAAAACCCTGTTCTATTTTTCCAAATAGATTATGATATACTGAATCCCAGACAGTCATATAAATGTACTATATCCATTACTTTTAAATTACTCATTCAAAGCATGAGAAATGGTTTAAATCCTGCTCTATAAATCCTTTCAGATAACTATTAATTTTATTGACATGGTCTTCTAGGTTATATTGATAGTGCTTATTTTATTGTTAACTGTGAAAATATTATAAATAGATTGTAAGTAATATGAGAAAAATCTTATATATTTATGCACATAGTTATTATTTTTGATAATCTTCATTCCTTTGTGCAGATTCATACTTAAACCTAGTATTAATCTCCCTCTACTTGAAGGACTTCCATTATTATATCTTATACTTTAACTCTTTTGTTGAAGTATTCTTTTAAATTTTGTTTCCTGAAAATATCTTTATTTCATATTTTTTGATAGATAGTCCTCCTGCAATATGTCTTTCAGAAACAACCTAGATATTTCTCAAATGGAAAATGGATAAGGAAATTCTAATACATCCATAAATTGGAGCACTTCCCAGCAGTAAAAAAGGAATGAACTACTGGTACCAACAACAACATGGAGAAATTTCAAAGGTATTATGCAAAGTGTAAGGAGCCAGCCTTAAAGAACTAATAAATTCAATTTAAGTGACATTTGAAAAAGGCAAAAATATAGGAATAGAGACCAATAAGGTTATGCATGGACCTGGAAGTAGGTGAGAGTTTGACTACAAAGGATAGGAGAAAATTTTCAGTGGATGAATTGATCTGTATCAGGATTGTGGTGAGGTTTGCACAAGTTATGTTTTTGCAAACTTCAGAGAACTGTACAATTAAAGAGAAAAATTTTTATAGTGTTAATATTATTTTATTTTAAAATTTTTAAACTCATATATTCCCTACCTTTTAACAACAGAACTTTGGAAAATATAATAGAAGGCCAGAACCCATTTACAAAAGCAAAAGCAACAGCAAAATCTGAAACCGCAAATATACAGAGAAAAGTGCTAAATCTATATAAGGAAAATGTAATGCACCACTAAGATTATAAATGAGGAATTCCCTAAGTGAAAAAAGACTTTTCATGTTGATGAATAGAAATTCTCAATTCTCTAAAAATATAAACTCCTCCTAAATTAATCTTTTTAAATCAATTTAATTGAAAACACTAAGTGAAATTTGTTTTGTGTCTAGTCTGGCTTATTTTAAATTTAATATGAAAAATAAATATGCAAGAGTTGGCAAAATTCTAAGAAACATTAGTAATGATAGCATGTTGGGCTTATCAGATACCAAATGGCATTGTAGATAAAATCCAATTATATCATGTGTTAAATGGCATACCAATGAGTTCAACAAAACAGAGTAGAATATTGAATTAGATCCACACCCATGAAAATTTAGAATACATTACAATTATGATTTCAGAAATGGTGAAAAGTTAATAAACAACTATTAAAAAAACGCAAACATCAAGAACATCTCTTATAATTCATATTCTACTTAACTGCTTCTAGCAGTTTGGCATTATTTAAGAATTCCAAAAATAGATATTGGATTATTCTTGTAAACTGGTCTGTTCCTATCTGCATGATTTAATTATGATTAGGGCTTTGATTGGGACACATCAGTAGGGTGTTGAGTCCCCACCACTTGGTGTGTGGGAACTCACTGATAAAAGACATGGCAAAAGAAATCCCCAGGAAAAGAGGCAAGCCATTCACCTGACAGTTCACAGCTGACCTTGTGGAGACAGGCAAAGTCAAGAGAGCCTCATAATCTACAGCTGACCTTGTCAGGGAAACAGAGGAGCTGAGCCCAGAGTGACGCAATACCCAGGAAGTGAGGAACACAGGAAGACTGAACCCTGGCAGACGTCAGCAACCATCTTGCTCCAACACTTGGCCATAGACTTTGGTGAGGGAAGTAACTTAATACTTTATGTCGGAAGCAGGTGTGGCTCAATGGATAGAGCTCCCATTTACCATATGGGAGGCCCCAGGTTCGCTTCCCGGGGCCTCCTTGTGAGGGTGGGCCGGCCCGCGTGGCCCGGTGGGCTGATGCAGCAAGATCTCACAACAGGAAGCGGGTGTGGCTCAATGGATAGAACCCCCATTTACCATGTGTGAGCCCCCGGGTTCGCTTCCCGGGGCCTCCTTGTGAGGGCAGGCCAGCCCGTGCGGCGCGGTGGGCTGATGCAGTGGGACCTCACAGCAAGGGGGAGATAAGCAGACACGGAGAAGACACACAGCGAATGGACACAGCAAGCACAAGCAGCAAGGGGGGGATAAATAAATAAATAAATAAATCTTAAAAAAAAAAAAAAAAAACTTTATGTCATGGTAAGCTTCTACCCCAAATAAATACCCTTTATAAAAGCCAACAGATTTCTGGTACTTTGCATCACCACCCCTTTGGCTGTCTAATAAAGAATTTTGTACCAGAGAGTGGGGACGTGCTTTTGCAATTATCAAAATGCTGGAATGATTTTAAAAAGGGTTAGAGGAATTTTTTGGAGGAATTATGAGATGTTTGAAGTGCTTTGAAGAGACTTTTTATGATGCTTTTGAAGTAAATGATGAAACTATTATTGGAATCTGGAGGAAAGGCAACCTGCATTTTAAAGTTGCTGAGAGCTTAGCGAGATTGACTCCTGATGTTTTATGGAAATAGAATTTGAAAATGGTGGACCTGGGCATTTAGCTGAAGAACTTTCCAAAGTAAACTCAGAGAATGTGGCTTGGATTCTTCTTGCAGCTTATAGTAAAATGCTATATGAGAGAGATAAGCTGAAAATTGTATTGTTAGGAACAAAGAACTGATTCTGGAAATTCCAGGCCTCTGGAAATCAAACCCCCAGACAATAGCACCCCATTTTAGGACTTAACTAAACTTGGAACTTCTAAATCAGGATTGAAAATACAGTTATCTAGGAAAGACTTGTGGAAATTCTTCCTGTCTTATGGCTTGAAACCCTGTTTCCTGCATGGTAAACCAACAAACTTTTAGGGATAGCTCTATGAACAAAATCTCTCTCAGCACAGAATAAAAGGGATATGGAAGGGAGAGATTGAAGTGGAAAAAGCTTTAAGAGGATAACTTTGGAAGCTGAGATCTGGAATTAAGACATCACATAGGGCCAAGATAGGAACCCCATTCATGTATACAGAAAGAGTGAGTTTGCCTGGGCAATTGAAGAAGGTGAATGTTCCTGCCTGCTATTCAGGGATGTTTTGCCATCCCAGGGTACAGAGAGGTGGAGCACATTCCCCAAGGACTAGGACTGACACCCCAAAGTTCTGAGAGGGGTGAGCCTGTACCTCATGGATTAGGGAATGCCAGGCCACCAACTCATTGCTTTGAGAGGGTTGGGCTGTATGCCAAAGTTA
>JAQZBX010049627.1:0-19876 GCA_029593785.1 Cabassous unicinctus
TTTTTTTTTTTTTTGCTGATACTTTTGTTGAAAGGACTAAAAAATTAATGCCTAACAGAAGGTCCTGAAGATCCTTCCCTATATTTTCTTCCAGGATATTATAATTTTTGGCTCTTATATTTAGGTCTCTGCTCAATTTTGAATTGATTTTTGTATATAGTGTGATGTAGGGTCCAATCTTTATTACTTTCCATAAAGATAACAAATCATCACATAACCATGTGTTGAAGATACTATTCTTTCCCAGTTGACTTGGCATCTTTTTCTAAAATCAATTGGTCATAGATCTAAGGTCTATTTCTGAATTCTCAGTTTGATTCCATTGTTTTATATATATATATATACACATATAAAAACATATTCATATCTTTATATCATATATATATATATCTGTCCTAGTGCTAATATCATGATGTTTTGTTAAGAGTGGTTTGGTAATAATTTTAAAATAAGGAAGTGTAAGTATTACAAATTTGTTCCTGTTTTTCAAGATGATTGAGGCTATGTGCATTTCCATATAAATATTATGAGTGGCTTTTCCATTTCTGCAAAGAAAGCTCAATTTTGACAGAGATTTTGTTGAATCTAAATTATTTGAGTAGAATTGACAGTTTTACAATATTTCAGAATGTCCTTCCATTTATGTATAACTTCTTTGATTTCTTTTAGCTATGTTTGATAGTTTTCCATGTACAAGTTCTTTATTTCATTAGTCAGATTTATTAATTGATATTTGATTTTTAGTTACTATTTTGAATGGACTTTTTTTCTTGATTGCTTCTTCTGATTGTTCGTTACTTGTGTTTAGGAATTCTATGGTTTTTTGGGTGTTGACCTTGTACACCATCACTTTGCTGAATTCATTTATAAGCTCCAATAGCTTTCTTGCATATTTGTCTAGGATTTTCTGTATGTAAAAAAAGATCATCTGCATTTAACAAAAGTATTACATCATCCTTTCCAATTGAGATGTCTTTTATTTCTTTATCTAGTCTAATCATTCTGGGAAGAATTTCCATAGCCATGTTGAATCACAATGATTAGAGCAGGCATCACAGAATGAATTAGGGGATTTTCACTCCTCTTCAATTTTTGGAAGATTTTGAAAAGAATTGGAGATAACTCTTCTCGAATGGTTGATAGAATTGCCCTGTGAAAGCATCTGGTCCTGGGCTTTTTGTTTTCTTGGGAGGTTTTGATGACTGATTCTATCTCTTACTAGTAATTTGTTTGTTGTGATCTTTTTCTTCTTGAATCAATGTAATTACTAGGTGTGTTTCTAAGGATTTTTCTATTTCACCTATGTTATTAAATTTACTGGCATAGAGCTGTTCATAGTATCCTTTTTATTTCAGCTTGGTCATTAGTACTGGACCCTTTTTAATTTATCATTTTCACTAGTGGGAACCTCTCTCTTTTTTGTCAGTCTAGCTAATTTTTTGTCAAATTTATTGATCTTTTCAAGAAACCAAATTTTGTTTATTCTATTTTTTGTTCAATATTTCATTTATCTCAGTTCTAATCTTAGATATTTTCTTTCCTCTACAAACTTTGGCTCTAGTTAGCTCTTTTATTTCTAGTGCTTCCAGTTTTCAGATAGGGTCTCTCATTTGAAGTGTTATTTTCTTTCTTTAATGTGAACTTTTAGAGCCAAAAATTTCCCTCCCTGTACTATCTTCACTGCATCCCATAAATTTTTGGTATATTGTATATTCAATTTCATTTGCCTCAAAATATTTCTTTATTTCCCTTGTAAAATCCTCTTTAACCCATTGGTTCTTTAAGAATATGTTGTTTACTTTCCACATAATTGTGAATTTTCCCTTTTTCCCCTGTTAATGATTTCTACCTTTATTCGTTTATGGTCTGTTATGTCTATTTGTTTTAGAGTACTATTCAGGAGTTCTATTTCCTTACTGAACTTCTGGCTATAAGTTTTATCAATTATTGAAAGTAGTGCATTAAGTTTCATACTCTTAATATAGAACCATCAGTTTTTCCCTTCATATTTCTTGGACCCCTGTTGTTAAGTTATAGTTGTTATATCCTCCTGTTGAATTACTCCTTTATCAATATATAATGATGGACTTGGGCCTTGTAACAGTTTTTTATTTAACAAGTATTTTATCTTTTATTGGTATACCTACCCCAGTTATTTTTGTTACTACTTTCATTTTATATTTTTCTTCCTTTCACTTTACTAATTGTATCTTTGAATCTAAGATGAGCCTTTTGCAGACAGCATATAAGGTCATGATTTTTATCCATTCTCCCAATCTTTGCCTTTTAACTGGAGAACTTAATATATTTATATATAAAGTTACTACTGATTATGCAGGACTTCCTCCTGCCTTTTTACTATTTAAAATTTGTATGTCTTACATCTTTTTGCCTCTTAATTCTTCTTATTTTATATTTATTTAATTTTTGTTTTGTAACTTTTGAGCACCTTATTTTTTCTATCTGAATACATTTTTCATCTGTTTTCCTTGTGTTTGCCAAATTTAACATGCTAAATATATAACACTCAAATTTATTTTGATACCAACTCTATTAGTCAGCCAAAAGGGGTGCTGATGCAAAATACCAGAAATCTGTTGGCATTTACAAAAGGATATTTATTTGGGTTAAATGTTTACAGTTACCAGGCCATAAAGCATAAGTTACTTCCCTCACCAAAGTTTGTTGCCACATGTTGGAGCAATATGGCTGCCAACATCTACCAAGAGTTCAGACTTCCGGGGTTCCTCTCTTCCTGGGATTTGCTTCTCTCTGGGCTCAGGCTTGCTTCTCCCCCAAGGCCAGCTCTAGACTGTCAGGCAAATGGCTCATCTCTTTTCCCAGGGCCTTCTATCCTTCCTCACGACCAAGGTCCTCTGTGTACTTTCTTCCCCAGGCTCCAGCATTAAAACTCCAAACTCACTTCTCTGCTGTGCAGTTTCTCTGAAAGTCATCACCCACGAAGAGGGTGGGGATGCAACATCCTACTGACGTAGCCCAATCAAAGCCTTAATCATTATTTAATCAAAAAAGTAAAACATCTGAATCCAATACACTCTGATATGCCCTGAGGAAAAGGCCAGTTTACAAACATAATCCAATATTTCTTTTTGGAATTCATAAGTAATATCAAACAGCTACACCAACTTAGCTTCAATAGCAAGAACATATACTTTTCTCCTAACCCTCTGCCCCTCCACTTTTATATACCTTTTTCCCCTTATACCCTTTGTATGTTGGATGTTGAAAGCCATAAATTTATCATTACTTTTTAGACATTTGCATTTTAGAACCTGTAGGAAGTAAGATGTGGTGTTTCATACCAAATAATACACTACAATATTACTGGCATTCATGATTACCCAAATGGTAACATTCAAAACAGGTCTTTATTTCTTTATGCAACTTCAAACCACTGTCTATTATCCTATCTTTTTACTCTGAGGAACACCCTTTTACATTGTATGGTAGGTCTAATGGAGACGAACTCTCTCAGCTCTTGTTATTCTGGGAATATCTTAATGTCTACTCATTTTTTTTATAATTTTAACTTAAAAAAAGCTTTAGATTACATAAATGTTATATCAGAAATATAAATGGATTCCCATTTACCCCACTATCCCCCAACTTTTCCCCATTAACAACATCTTTCATTATTGGAATGCATTTGTTACAATTGGTGAATACATATTGAAGCAATTCTACTAACCATGGACTATAGTTTACATTATAGTTTATACTTTTCACCACACAATTTTATGGGTTCTGACAGAATGTATAATCGCCTGTATCCATCATTACTATGTCATGCAGGACAATTTCAATGTCCCCGAAATGCCCCAAATTGCAACAATTCTTCCCTCTCCCCACCCTCAGAAACTCTGGTAACTACTTCCTTTATATCAATGTTACAAATTCTTCCGCTGCTAGAATAATAAGTCTACTTTAATCAATAGTTGCATTCCCCCCTTTTGTTTGTTCATTCCTCAATCTTGATGATTTTAGGATGGTGAGGAGGCTTAGATCCCATGGGACAGATGGGTGGAGCCATTTTGCTACCCATTGTATACACTCTCTGTTTTATGGGATGGGTGTAGTCCATCATCTTCCTTTTGTTATTTCTACTAGGTGAGTACAATGAACTGGTAAGTAAGTGGTGCAACTCTCCTGAGATTCAGGGCCAAACCAGCATATAAACAGCCAGAAGATTTAAGCCTCTGGGACATATATTTAATGAGTCTGGTGGGATAAAAAATTCTTGGTTGGTAGTTGTTTTCTTTCATCTTGCTAAATATTTTATTGCACTGCCTTCTTGCCTCCTTGATTTCTGATGTGAAATCAACATTCAGTCTAATTGGGACTCCCTTTCACATAGCATATTGCTTTTCTCTTTCAGATTTTAGAATGCTCTCTTCGCCCTTTGCATTCAAAAGTGTGGTTACTATATGACTGTGTATATTTTCTTTAAGTTTAATCTGTTCGGTGTTCTCTCTGTTTCTTGAATGTGCATATTCATGTATTTTGCTAAGTTTGTCAAGTTCTCTGTCATTATTTTTTTGATTATTCCTTCCTCTCCTGAGGCAGGTTAGTTTAGGAAAAGGGAAGATGAGTCTAAGATCTGGCAGAGAAACATGGTGACAAAACACGTGGCCATGGAACCCCACCTGGAAACCCCTGAGAGAAAGACCACTACCAAGAAGTCTGCCGGAAGTTCTCCATGAGAAACCCAGCCATGAGACTCCCATATGGAATTAGATTGGGATGAGATCTGGTTTGTAATCAAGGGAAAGTCCTCAATACCCTCAAGACGTCTCATCATTGGCTTGGTAGTCAATCCGAACAGCAAATACCTGGAGCCCCTCACCCAACATTATGAAAGGGAGGAGTAAGTAATAGATTAATAAAGAAAACACTACAAGCCCCAAATGCTCTCTCTGCCTAGAGGCACCTAGATATGCAGGTTCAGGTGCATAATCCTGTTCTTTTCTCCCATTTCTCAATAAACTACTGGTCTAACAAAACCGGCATGTTCTTAATTTCTTTTATGTAACCAAGTCAAGAAACCAGATGAATCCATCATCTCCTGACTTCCCCCAATGTCACTTCTTTTCTCTTTCTTCTCCTTCTAGGACATATAATGTGTATATAGGTAAACTTGATGGTGTCCCAGAGATGTCTAGGGCTATTTTCATTTTTAATAATTCTTTTTTCGTTCTGCTTCTCAGCATGATTCAAGTGTCTTGTCTTATATTTCACTGTTTCTTCCACCAGTTTAAATCTGCTCTTGAAATCATCCTGGGAATTTTTCATTTCTGGTAAGTTCTGGTATTAAACTCCAGTAGTTCTGTATGTTTCCTTTTAAATGTTTTAAATATTTTTATGTCCTTATTAAGATTGTCATATTGCTCATTCATTGTTTTCCTTGTATTCTTTATGTTTAGCCCAGAGCTCCTGTCCTGCCCCCTCTCTTCATGCCCCCTCCCTGCCCCCTCTTCTGCAGATACACATTCTTAATTGATTTGGAACTAGAGCTCCTGTCCCTGCTCCTTCCAAGCTTCCTCCCTGAATATTCCAGTCTGATAGTAGCATCCCATGTCTGAGGGATGCAGATGGAACTACAGAAGTGATATGAGTTATCTCACCCCGACCTTAAAACTGCAAAGCTAGCATAAATCATCACAAACTAGCCCCTTTCTATTCTAACAACAGAATGAGTTATAAAAACCCTCTTCCCCCCCTCCCTTGCTAATGCTGTCCATTTCAGATGCAGCCCACCTCCTGAGCTTATTAAAGGTTTTGCTTGAATGGACCTCAGCTTCTCATCTGATTTCTAAAATGCCTCCCTTCTTTGGATTCCCTGCAAACCTAAAAGATTGTGCCCTGGTTGACCCAAAGTCCCTAAAAGAAAATGCATGTGAGTACTTCAGGAAATCACTAATTACATGTGATGGTTAGACTAATGTTTGAATACAGCCAGGATTTTGCCCAGTTGTTTGGTCAAGTAAGCACTGTGTTCATTGTAATACAAGGATATTTATGGACTTTAGTCATCAGTGAGGTCATTGCATAGATGGCTGGTTACATCTACAATCAATTAAGGAGAATGCAGTCAGTAATGAGTGATGTCTAATCCAATCAGTTGAAGGCCTTAAAAGGGGCAAGTGATTTTATCATTCTGGGAGAGAATTTTGGTCTCTACTTCAGATGAACAGCATCTCCTGGGAATTTATCAAAAGCCTTCATAGGAATCCCTGGTTTGCAGCCTACCATGCAGAATTTGGATATGTGCATCCACATGATTGCATGAGAGAAGTTTTAAAAAACCCATACTATTTATAGATATGTCCTATTGATTCTGTTTCCCTAGAGAACCCTCACAAATACAGCTTGGTTTCAGGAGTGGTTCTTGAAGAGCAGAATCTTAAACATGGGATTTCTGAAGTGGTTCTGGGCCTTTTGCAATTGGCTTTCTACTCTAATTGCACTAAATGGTACTAATGTTTCTGTTTCCAGTAATCAAGGAGCCAGTGACAATCCATGGTATACATTTGCAATGGAGATACACAAAGTAACAACACTGGATTCCCCTACTTCTATGCTTGTAAGAAGCAAGGATCTGAGTGAGAGTGTTTTCAACACCTTAACAGAGTTTGGTGGATTCAAAAGGTACAATGATGTTGGCTGGCTCATCCTAGATACTCTGGATACAATTACAAAAGAAAGGAGTGAGTGAAATGGTTCAAATTTGCAACTTACATGCCACATAAATGATGTGAAAGTTTCTATGTGTGCTCTGAAAGAAAATCTTGTTTCATGCAGTCACAGACTTGAGATCTCTGAAAACCAGACTCAGAGTCTCATTGTATGAGTAGCAGAGTTACAAAGGAATGTAAAACTCACCTTTGTAGGGTTTCTGCTGTTAAAGTGAGGGCATTGATTGGAAAGCAGTGAAACCCTGAGGATTGAGATGGAGACATATGGGTTGATGATAATATTGGTTGGGACATTGGAACTATAAATTCTGCTGAGAAATTGGAATGCTAGAATGGATTTACCATTTAAGACCTACCCACCCACACCAGGAATGTCTAGAGGACACACATTTAATCAGGACTGTGATGGATAAATTTGTAAGACTAACTCCATCCTCCCTGAAGAGCTCTGTGGTTGTTCTTCTCTGTAGTCCAGATATTAATGTAGGAAATGCTGAAATGGAACTAGAATCCTTAAACATTATGGGCATGATCAAATCATGGGCTAGTAAAAGTAACTATCAACAGTTAATCACCAAAAACAAGTTGGACATAGTTACAGCAATGTAAAGCAAACTCAAAGCAGCAATCAAGAATATGAGATGCATGGAGTTATGGCATTGGGTAATAGATCATGGTAAGCCAGATTAGCCAAGGAAACAAGGAGATGATAAACCACAACATGGCTGACAGACAACATGATAGGACAACGTGGCTGGCAGACAACATGGCTGCAAGACCTCACTGAGACCTTGAGTTTAACCTTGAGTTCCCAGTTTCTCTTTCTCAGACCTCCCCTTGGGCCCAGATATTCCAAAGAGGACTCACCATTGTGAGGTAACCAATAACATTGGTGGGGTAATCAATAACAACTGGGATACATCCCCTTACTATTAGCAAGGGGGAAGAATAATTAACAGTTTAAAAAATAACCACATGAAACAAGGTGTGCTTTCTCTGCCGAGAGGAACCTGTATAAAATTTTGGTGTGTATTTCCATCTCTCACTCCTATTTCTCAGCAAGCTCTGTTCTTTCCCCCATTTCCTAATAAATTATTTTATTGGCCTTGCTAACCTGGCTTGTTCATAAATTCATTTATGCAACATAGCCAAGAACCTAGAGGAATCCAATGCTTCCCCATCTTCAATGGGGGTGGTACATAAAAGTGAAATACATAGGCAGTCTACTAAATTCCTATTTGATCTGTATAAAGAGAAGAGTTCTAAGTCAAGTGAGCAAAACCCTAATTTGAATTACAGACACAGAGAATCACAGTCCCTTAATTCCCAGACTTGAGACAGTTTACAGTCCCAGAGCCCTTTGAATGAGGAAAAGGCCTAGATCCCTTGGGGAAGGACCTTGTTACACTGCCGAAAATTTATGCTGTCAATCTTCCTCCTAGTTTCCCCAAGGAGACCTACAGCTTTTCACCAAGTAACTGTGTATTATGGAAAAGGAAATGATCAGACATTTGGGGGATTATTAAACACTGACTCAAAAGTGATATCAATTCCAGAAGACCCAAAACATCACTGCTGTCCATCAGTCAGAGTAGAGCCTTATACAAATCAGGTGATTGATGGAGTTTTAGCTCAGGTCCATCTCACAGTGGGTTCAGTGGGTCCCCAGACTCACTCTGTGGTTATTTCCCTACTTCCAGAATGGATAATTTGAATAGACATACTCAATATCTGGCAGTATCCCCACAATGGATACCTGACTTGTGGAATGAGTGCTATTATGGTAGGAAAGGCCAAGTGGAAACAATTAGAACTGCCCCTACTTAGAAAAATAATAAATCAAAGCAATACCAAATTCCTGCCAGAATTTTAGAGACTAGTGCCATCAAAAAGGATTTGAAGGACACAGGGGTGCTGATTCCCAACACATCCACATTTAACTCTCCTATTTGGCCTCTGAAGAAAACAGATGATCTTGGAGGATGAAAGTAGATTATCATAAACTTAACCAGGTTGTGGCTCCAATCACAACTGCTGTCCAAGATGTGGTAACATTGCTTAAGCAAGTCAACACATCCCTTTGTACCTGCATACAGCTATTGTTCTGGAAAATGCTTTTTTCTCAATTGCTATTAGTAAGGACCTCAAGAAACAGTTTGCATTCATCTGGCTAGGTCAGCAATATACCTTCACAATCCTGCCTCAGGGGTGGACTCTCCAGCTCTATATCATAATATAGTTCACAGGGACCTTGGTCATCTCTTCCTCCCCCAAGGCATCACACTCATTCATTACATTGATGATATCATGTTGATAGAACCTAGTGAGCAAGAAGCAGCAGTGACTCTACACTTATTGGTAGGCATTTGCATGAGCAAAGATGGGAGAAAAATCCAACAAAAATACAGGAGCCTCCACTTTGGTGAAAATTCTAGGTGCCCAATTGTGTGGTGCATGTGGATATATCCCTTTTAAAGTGAAGGATAAATTATTGCATCTGGCTTACCAAAAAATAGGCACAGTGCTTAGTTGGTGCTTTTGGATTTTGGAGACAACACATTCCTCATTTAGGTGTGTTACTCTCACCCATTTACCGAGTGACTAGAAATGCTGCTAGTTTTGATTGGGGACTGGAACAAAAGAAGGTTCTGGAACAGGTCCAAGCTGCTGTGCAAGCTTCACTCCCACTTGGGCCATATAATCCAGTAGATACAATGGTCCTGCAAGTGTCAGTGGCAAATAGAGATGCCATCTGGAGCCTTTGGCAGGCCCCTATCACAACACAGACCTTTAGGATTTTGTAGAAAAGCCCTGCCATACTCTGCAGATAACTACTCTCCTTTTAAGAAACAGCTCTTGACCTGCTACTGAGACTTAGTAGAGCCTGAATACTTAACCATGGCCCACCAAGTTACAATGCATTGCTTATCATGAGATGGGTATTGTATGACTCACAAAACCATAAAGGTAAGCATGCACAGCAGGACTCCATAATAAAGTAGAAGTGGTGTATATGAGATAGGGCTTAAGCGGGTCTGAAGGTCCAAGTAATGTGAGGAAGTAGCCCAAGTGCCCATGCTCACCGCTCTTGCCATGTTGCTTTCTCTTTTCCAGTGCATATCCTTGGCCTCTTGTGGAGTTTCTTAGAATCAGTTGACTGAGGAAGAGAAAACTCAGGTCTGGTTTACAGATGGTTCTGGATGATATGCAGGTACCACCCAAAGGTGGACAGTTGCATCGTTGCAGCCCTTTTCTGGGATGTCCCTTAAGGACAAATCTTCCCAGTGGGCAGAACTTTGAGCAGTACAACTAGTCATTCATTTTTCTTGGAAGAAGAAATGGCCAGGGGTGCATTTGTGCATAAATTCATGGGCTGTTACCAATGGTTTGGCTGGATGGTCAGGGACTTGGAAGGAACATGATTGGAAAATTGGTGACAAATGTCTGTGGAAGAGGTACGAGGATAGACCTTCTGAGGGGGCAAAATACATGAATATTTCTTCCTTGTTTTTTTATGAGTATGATTGTACAGATACATAAAACAAATATCTTTGAAACTCCCTTAACCTTTTTGTTATCATATGATATATGTTGTATTAGCTTAATGTCATAATATTTAAGCATGTCATGTTTAAAAGTGAATATTACCCAAGCACTTGCATACTATTCTGGAGGGAATTACTGTCTTTCTTGTTGTATGCAAGACATATATATATGTATATGTATATACATATATATATATATATTCTTGTTATTGCTTTTATTAAGAGACTAAGTATGATTTTAAGGTGAGGTGTATGGCTGCCAAGTTACCAAGTGTTGGACTAAAATGATTAGGCTTATGTTCATCTCAGCCAAGTAATTGTGCACAGTGGTTTGGTCAAGTAAGCAGTGGGTTAATTGTAATATAAGAATATTTTGGACTTTAGTCATCAGTGAGGTCGTTGCATAAATGGTTGGTTACATCAGCAATCAACCAAGGAGATCACCATGAACAATGAGTGACATTTTATCCAATCAGTTGAATGTCTTAAAGAAGGAAGTGATTTCATCATTCCAAGAGAAAATTCTGTTCTCTACTTCAGACAGCCTGTATTTCCTGGGAATTTATCAAGGGTTATCATCAGAGCCCTTGATTTGCAGTCTGCCTGCAGAATTTGGACTTGTGAATACCCATGGTCACAAGAGAGAATTTTTTAAACTCTCATACAGTTTACAGATATCTCCTGTTGACTCTCTTTCCCTAGAGAGCCCTGACTAATTCATTATGGAACTCAGAACAATGAAAGACATGAAAGTATATTGATGGGAAATTCTTGATAAGGTAGTTGAAAATATCTATAATCAAATTCATACATGCCAGGCTCATTTTCCAGGAAAAATCTTTGATGTATGTATTACCATAAAATTCACCTCTACAACTGGACTACTTGAACATCAGCTGATGGATTTTACCAATCCATATTTTCAATGTGTTATAATTATTATGGCTCACGCTTTACATGTTTTAAAAATGGGTTGAGGCATTCTCTTGTCAAAATAAAAATACTGCAATTATAGGGGGAAAAGTATTAAAAACAGTTTTCCAATTTAAGGAACATGCTTTGAGCTCTCAAGCAACCTGGGAACTCACTTCACTGGAAAGCTTATAAAAGAGTGTGTTAAGTGGTTCCCATCCAGCAAAATCCCTCATTACCCATACCAACCTACATCTCTCCTTAGGTGGAATAAACCATTAGGATATTAAAATTAAAATTTAAATACTCACTCATTGGTGCTGTCTTGGCCAAAAACATTCCCTTTATTCCTCATGGCCCTGAGACACCTGACTTAATTACAGAGCAGCCCATATATGTGGGTAAGTTCCCTAGAGAGGATGTGTGACAGTTTGATGCTGAGTGGATCCCAGCAAACAATGTCCTTAGAACTAATCCATTCCTGTAGAAGTGAATCTATTCTAAGTGGGACACGTTGATTAGATTACTTCAGTCAGACATGACCCAGGTTGGGATTTAGTCTTCTTACTGAAGTCTTTAATAAATGGGACTTACATGGACAGAAACTGACATAGGTGCTCACAGAGAAACCCACAGAAGGTGAGAGAGAAAGCCACAGACAGAGAAAAAAGAAGCTGAAAGCAACGGAGTCCACGAGAGAAGGCAGAGACTGGCAGATGCAACCATGTGCCTTCCCATGTGTCAGAGGAATCTAGGATCACCTGCAACTGGTTTTTGGGAAGAGAGCATTGTCAGATGATGCCTTATAACCCCCATTGGAAAAGCCAACCCATTTTTGGTATATTGCTTTCATTAGCCTTAGCAAATTAAAACAGGATCCAATGATACTGAAGTGAGATTTTTTTCAGTACTATAAAAAAGTAATGGAATAGTCTCAGGGATAGTTTCAACTAGTTACAGAAGCTTTTACTGACCCTCTACCACCTAAAATCAACATTCCACCACCTGTATTCTGATGACCTCATATTCTGGAAAAGAAAACAGCAGAAAACCAGTCTCCAGCCTAGCTTGTAATAAACTTATGTTTTTAATAACTTTATATATAGCTGTCACATTAGAAGGAATTGTGCCTTGGGTACATAACTCCCAGCTAAATCTTTTGTCATTTCCAAGGTAATTATATGAAATGGAATATGAACCAACATTAAAATTAACCCAAATAACCCAGAAGCAGTTGACACAATCTCATTTGGACAGGCTCCAAGATCATGGAGCAAGAACCCATTTAACCAAGTGTTTTGGAGGTTATGGGGAATTTTTTTGGTTGATGAGGTGCAAACACAGATACTGAGGAAGACTGCATGAAATGAGAAGTTTATTATTTCAAAGGGCCTGGTGGAGGGAGAATGGAGAATGAAGGCAGTGGCGCTCTCTAGCTTACCTAAATTTGCTTTTGTAGGGTCCATGGAGTGGCAGAGAGGAGTGCATGTTTGTTCCAGGCTTTTTTCTTTATTATGACCCAGAGGGGAGGGTCAGGGTTTTCACATAGATCCTGAGGTTTGGCAGTTTCAAAATAAATGGTGCAAAAACAGATGTGACTAAGGCCATTTGGAGAAGCTGATGGAAGCTTCTTATCATCCAAGCCTTAAGGAGGCAGATGTCTTGCAAGTAAATTATGCAGCAGGAAAGAGCAGTAGTGGCAAGGGGGCAATTGAGAAGAAGTGGCAGGGGCTGATCATAGAAGCTGAGGTTAGCTGTTATCATCCATACCTATGGAGGTGCAGGTGTTGCTAGCTGTTGTTATGCCCAGGGAAGGGCTTAATAAGGTGGTTGCTCAAAAGGGGAAATTACAACTAAGCCAGACAAGATGAAGATTTGCCAATATAATTTGTTTTATTTCATTACACCACTATGTTTAACTTGGTGACTAAAAACTCTTCTTTATGCCTACAAAACTGAAGTAGGATAGGACGAAAATTAGATATATTCCAGACTGGTCATATAACCAATCAATTAGGTTAGATTCAGACAACGGAGTTGGGACTCTCATATTCAATGTCACAGAACTTAAAAGAGAATCAGATACTGTTAAAGACCTAAGAAAGAAAATCACTAAAACTAGATATTGACTCAATGACAAATACTCCACTGCGATGTGTAATACCCACATTACCCCCTTACCCAATACAGATAACATTTACATAATATGATTTGATCAATATTCAGATCATACTGTGAAAATGTAATATACTTAATTGGAAATAGCATACATGAATTGTTACATCATTGAAATAGAAATGTTATGTGCTTGCTTAGACTAACACTCTTTTGTACAATGGCAATGTGTTGATGCTAATATGACATCCTCAAAAAGTAGGAAAAAACAAATAGAGAAACATTCAAGGTGATTTCTGGATCTAATCTTATCCATGGGGGATTAGATCATACAGGATTGCTCATTTTCCATGGGGGAAAATATATAAATCTTTTCTTCATGTTTAGTCAAGAAGATGTGGAATAAGTTATCTTGTTCCATCTATACAAAAATTATTTACACTAGCAAGGGAACTTGCAGAAAGATGGAAGTGTAGGGAGATCCAGGACACACTCCTTCTCCAAAACAGTTAGAGAAAGGCAGGAACTGTCTGAAGCAACTGTTCTGGACCTTGAGAGGCCAAGGGAGCATTACACAGAATCCAAGGAAGAGCGGATGGAAGAGGCTGAGAAACTGTGTTAAAAACTGAGTAGCTCATTCCGCAGTGACTGCTGTCACCCATCACCCATTCATGCTGTGGGTTCCTTAGGATCCAGTCCCCAGTGGCCTGCTCTGGATGGAGAGGGACATAGAAGTCTCCTACTCTAAGAATGGTGGGGAGGAGGCACAGCCTACCACTCATCAAATCCTTTGATTAGTGAGTTTGGATCACCGGCTTCCAGTTCTGAACTGCTGTTTTAGTTGCCCCCAAAATCGATGGCCACTGCCAATGGTTCACCCCACTGCTGACATGGGGGGAGGCAGTGAAGGTTTAAAGACACAATTCCTCCTTAGGATTGCAGGAAAAAGTTTGCTAAAGGGTGCCAACTTTTGGGCAAGCCAGGAATGCAAGCTTCACTGAGTTGTGGAAAAGCCTTCTGGTATCTTATCAGTTCCTCTCACCAGTGGTCATTGGTGCTTTTCTGGCCCTCTTTGTGAGTCTTGGTCCTGATTTCACAGGAAAAACTGACTTGGGAAAGTCCTTTCTGAGATGACCCTCCTTCAATAATTTGCCCTTCAGGCAAAACAACTAGAGGCAATGAAAGGAGTGTATAAAAAACACTAGAGACAAAACAAAATAAAACAGACCAGATAAGTACTCCCAGAGAAAGAACTGAGGAAAGGATCTTTCACCTTGGTGTGAAACAATTACACAAATCTTAAAGAATTATACCACATACAAGGGTTAGAATCAGATAAAGAAGAGCTGGGAAAATCTGGTCAGTTGAAACAGGCAATTCTACAAGTAGAGAATAATTTGAGAAAAGTGTCAAGGAAGAGTTTTAATTTGGAGCCAATCAATAATAAAGGCCTAGGCAAGAAAGAGAAACTGACTTTCACTGTATACACATTGGGGCAGCTTGAAGGTTTTGTGGATCTCAGAAGAGCACATGTATCTTGGAGCCAATCTATTCCTGTGTGTTTGTGTACTTTAAGGGGATTGGATTCAGTTTGGGGCATTTTTTTTATTTCAGTGAATTCTGGCCCAAGGTGTGTCCTGGTCATCTTGCCGGAGTCCAATATAAATGGAAGACTGAAAGCAGCAGACACACAGAGAAAAAGTTGTGGAGATACAGAGAAGGAACCCAGCAGCTCAGAAAGGAACCTGGGAGAGAAGAAACCACAAAAAGAGCAGCAAAACCTAAAGGAATGAGGCCCAGAAGAGAAACAGATGCTTCCAGGTGACTTACTATGTGGAAAGTGTCCAGAATTGACAGCAGGCAAACTTCAGTGACACAGTATCTTTGAAGATACCTTGATTTGGGCATTTTCAAAGCTTCAGAATGGTAAGCTTCTATCTTAATAAATTAAACATATAAAATCCAACCTATTTCTGGTATATTGCTCCCAGCAGCATTTAGCAAACTAAATAATCATCAAGATAATCAGATACCTAGACATAAGCAAAAAAATTACAAGCCATATTAAGAAACAGAAATTTATGGACCAGATGAACTAATTTAAATTTCAGAGGAGATGAAATAAAGTATGGCTAAAGAGGAAAAGGATATTAATAAGAATGTGAAAGTATAAAAAAACTGAAATTATGGTAAAGAAAGGCACAATGGAAGAGGTTAAAAATACACTAGAGACACAAAATAGCAGATTGAACAACAAGAAGAAAAATCAGTTAACTGGAAGAAGGAAAATCAAAATCACACAGAATGATGAACCAAGAGAGAAAATAACAATAATAATAAACCAAAAAACAGAGCCTAAAGGACCTGTGGAGCAACAAAGGAAGAACATTCCAATTTATGCATTATGGAGGTCCCAGGACAAGAACAGTTATATCATAAAAGATTAATCATACACAAACAAGGGATGTGACAAAGAAAAAGTGGGACAAAAAGAGGAACATAAAAGAAAAAAAGACAAAATGAGCTGAAACTAGTCCTACCTTATCCATAATTACACTGAATGTAAATGGATTTATCAAACCCATCAAAAGACACAGATTAGCTGAGTGGATACATAACAAAGATAGAATTATATGATGCTTACAAGAGACTCATCTAAGACTGTGAAACACAAATAGATTGAAAGTGAAGGATGGAAAAAATATTTCATTCAAATAGTAACCAAAAAAGAGACTAGAATAGTTATAATAACACTGGGCAAAATAGACTTTAAATCAAAGACTGTCAAAATAGACAGAGGATAAAACATATTAATAAAAATATCAATCCAATGAAAGCAAGAAATGGCCATCATAAATTTATATGCACCTAACCACACTGACCCAAAATACATGAGCTAACATTGACAAACCTGTAGGAAGAAAAGGAAACCTCCACAATTATACTTACGGAAATCAATACAACACTTTCATCAATGAATAAAACAACTAGAAAAAAAGATCAATCAATAAATAGATAACTTGAAAAATACTACAAAGAATTATATCAAACATACATACACAGAAAAGCTTCCAGGAATAATAATCCAGGACCAAATGGTTTCACTGGTGAATTTACCAAACACTCAGAGAATTAACACCAATACTACACAAAATCTTCTAAACTTGGAATAGCAAAGAACATTTCTCAACTAATTCTATGAAGCCAGCATTACCCTAACCAAACAAAAAGAAAATTACACACCATTATCACTCATGAGTATAGCTGCAAAAATCCTAGAAACATACTAGCAAAGTTAAGCCAAAAACACATTAAAAGAATTATACATCATTACCAAATGAAATCTTTCCCAGGTTTGTAAGTGTGGTATATCTTACTAAAATTAAAATTAGAAGATAAAAGATAAGACTGTATAACATGGTGACTCCTGTTGTGTATGATGGAGTGGGGCAAATATTACTAGTATAAGAATGTTCTTTGTGTTCAAAGGCAAGATGGCATCGGTTTAAGTTGATGCTCACCATCTCTCTCACAAAAGACAGCATATGGGGGACAGGATTCTGCCCAAGTGAGCTATTCTGGGAGCCCACAGAGTGGAAGCCTTTGGGGCATCAATCAGGAGGGAGCTGGACAGAGAGATAGATTGCTCAAGATAAAACTGTGAGTTTTTAGCCCCATTCCTGGAAAATACAGATGGCTAAGCCCCACTCTCAGGGCAAGGGGCCAGGGTGAGCCCTGACTCACCCCAGCCACCCAGCGAGAGGGAGCATTCTCCAAGAATAGGAAGGTTCAGGCAAAGGGTGGAGAGGGGTTTCCTTTCTGTGGGTTACGTTGCCTGGACCCCCTTAGAGTTTTGGGGAACACAACAGCTGGCTAGAAGTGGCACCAGGCTAAGGGGTGAGGTGAATCTGCTGAGGAAGCCTGATTTACGTAACCACCCTGGGATACAGAGGCTTGGCCTGGGAGAAAGTGGAGTCAGCCAATTTAATAGTTCCATGCTGAGGACTATCAGAATTTCAACATCCTTAAGGGAGTCAGGCAGTGGAAGTGCCTAAAAAGTTTTCAAGAGCCTATTTAGGGTCTCCTGGGAGGAGCTGGTGGTCTAGAAGAGGATTGAAATTCATTTTGGTGCAGTGTACTCAGTCATCAGGGTCTCATTTGAATTTCAAAAGGGAACTAATTGACCAGCAGAGGTAGGGGGGATCTGCTCATACAGCCTACTGAATCCTGCTGCCCTAGGAGAGTAAAACCTGCCTTGGGGAAAGTGACTGAATAGCTTTCTGAAGAGCTAGCTGACCCAATTAGAAAGGTATCTCAGTCGAGGAATTTCTGCCTTGAATATTTGAAGTCCCTAGTTCGATTCTTGGCTCCTATAAGAGTAGTGATCCACCAGGATATCTAACATCCATCTGATACCATAGGAAAGGGAAAACATAGACATTATTTTTGTACTACTTTCTTTTGGGTCCCTTATTTTAAAAAAATTTTTAAAAAGACTACTTAAAATTTTTTTACTTAGTTTACTGGCTAAAACCCGCATCAAAGCCTGCAGAGAAAAGCCTGCAGGGTAATTAATGAACACAGGCAGACTGAGAGGCTCCACAAGGGTCCAAGAAAGAATATTGTTCTTCCTTAGTTTTGTTTGACTCCTTGCTTATGTGTTTGTTTGATTGTTTTAGCTTTTTTGTTTGGTTTTGTTTCTCATTTTTTGTTCTTATTTCCTCCTCCATCTCCATTTCTTTAAAATTAGGTGCTGCTAGCTTGTTTCTACTTTGATGTGCATCTTCTTCCTTGATTTCCCATATTCTGTGTATACTGATTTTGTCTACCAATGCTATCTCTATTCCTTCTTTCATCTTTCTGTTTTCTGCTTTCTGTTGTAGTTCTTACATTCCACCTTTTTTTTAATTAGTCCTCAACTTCACTGGTTTCAATTTCTATCTTGTCTTTTCTGCTTTCTTTATTATTAATTTTTTTCTTTCTGTCATTTCATTTCTCTTTATCTCTCTCCTCATCATTCTGGCCTGTTATATCATTGTATACATATTTTTTTTATTTGGTTTCCCATTTCATTGTATGTACCCCACTTTTTTATTCCTATTACTCAACACAGCTCACATGAGTTAAATATTCATTTTACTGTCTTATACAGCCCCACTTCTAACTTTTATTACTATTACTTTACCCTTTTTCTATTCTTACGTCTTTCAATTTCTCTGACCCTAATCTTTTTTCTTCAATGGAACATGGAAAACAGAAAGGAAATAGAAGAAGAACAAAGAGAAAACTTAACACACACACAAAACCAGCAGCTAATCAAAACAATAGAGCAGAGAAAGACACTAATCAACTGAATAAACCCATAAAGAAAAATGATGAGCAGAGGACAACAAAAAATTACAAACCATACAAAGAAATAGGAAGACATGGAACAGTCCAAAAAACAAACTAAAACCAGGAAGAGCTGCAGAACATTGAACAACTAATCAAACTTGTCTAAACAAATATCATGGACCAACTTAATGAAGTGAAGGAAGAGATTAAGGATATTAAGAAGATACTGGAAGAACATGCTGAAGAAATTGTAAAAATACATAAAAAGATAATGGATACAATGATGATGAATGACACAATCCAAGAAATGAAAAAGACGGTGCAATCACATAACAGCAGATTTAACAGGCAGAAGAAAGAACTGGTGATGTGGAAGACAGCACGTACATCTGAAATCAAACAGATAGTAGAACAGATAGAAAAAAAGGTAGAAAAAACCAGCATGGACTTAAGGATTTGAATCACAACATAAAACACACAAATATATGCATGACAGGCATCCCAGAGGGAGAAGAGAAGGGAAAGGGAATAGAAGAAGTGTTGAAGGAAATAATGGCTGAAAACATCTCAACCCTATTGAGGTAGATGGATGTACATCACCAGGAAACACAGAGCACCCCAGAGAGTACAAATCCTAACAGGCCTACTACACGACATATACTTGTCAAAATGTCCAATGCTCAAGACAAAGAGAAAATAATAAAGGCAGCAACAGAAAAGAGAACCATCACATACAAAGGAAGCGCAATAAGATTAAGTGCTGATTTCTCATCTGAAATCATGAAGTCAAGAAGACAGTGTTATGACATATTCAAGGTACTCAAAAAAAAACAAAACAAAAAAACTTCCAGCCATGAATTCTCTACCCAGCAACCTAGCATTCAAAAATGATGGAGAGTTCAAAATTTTCACAGATAAACACAAATTAATAGAGTAAGCCAATAAGAAACCTGCCCTTCAAGAAATACTAAAGTAAATACTACAGGTTGAAAGAAAAAAACAGGAATGAGAGAGTTGGAAGAAAGTGTAAGAACAATTAAAAAGACAGAAGATGTGGTGGCCATCAACGGAGGTGCTTAGCTCTTGTCAAGACCAAAATCGTGACAAGGTCCGTGGCTGGTCAAGAAGGGATCAAGGATACCCGACTTGCAGAGGAGAGCTAAGCACTTCAAGACTTGGAGCCTAATTTCACCCTGTTTATACTCTTACAAAGGCCATTTTTAAGCTCCTTGAGAAATATGCCTCATTGGGTGCTGG
>JAQZBX010049628.1:0-12067 GCA_029593785.1 Cabassous unicinctus
TTAAGGACAAGATGCCTCAGAATGTAAATACCAGTGATAACACTAAAATATCCAAATGTCCAAGTTTCAACAGAAGATGACAAATCATACAAAGAAACAGGAAGTGATGGCTCAGGAAAAGGAGAAGATTAAAGCCTTAGAAATCATCAATGAGATGGGTCAGGCCTGGGACACTCTAAATAAAGACTTTAAAAAAAAAAATGGTCCTAAATATGTTCAAAGACCTAAAGGAAAACATAGGCAGAGAACTAAAAGAAATCAGGAAAATGACAGATAAATGCAAGAGAATATCAGCAGAGAGATTTAAATTATGAAAAGGAACCAAACAGAACTGAAAACCACAATAACAGAAATTTAAAATTCCCTAGAAGGGTTCAATAGCAGATTGGAGCTGGCAGAAGAAAGAATCTGTGCTTGATAAGACCACTGAAATCATCCAGTCTGAGAAGCAGAAAGAAGAAAGTATGAAGAGAAGTGAACAGAGCCTGAGGAATCTGTGGGACACTATCAAGCATACCAAGATGCAGATTGTGGAGTCATAGAAGGAGAAGAGGGAAAGGGTCAGAGAGAATATGCAAAGACATAATGGCTGAAAACTTCCCAAATTTAACAAAAGACATGAATATACACATACAAAATGCTTAGGAACTCCAAACAGGATAATCTCAAATATACCCACACCGTGACATATTATAATCAAACCGTTCAATGCCAAAGATAAAGAATTCTGAAAGCCACAAGAGAGAAGCAAAATGCCACATACAAGGGAGCCTCAATAAGATTAAGTCCCAATTTCTCATCAGAAAGCATGGAGACAAGAAGGTAGTGGGATGACAGCTAAAGTGCTGAAAGCACAAAATTGCCAATAAAGACTTCCATATCTGACAAAACTTTCATTCACAAATGAGGAAGGGATTAAAACATTCCCAGACAGACAAAAGCTGAGGGATTTCCTCACCACTAGACTGGCCCTACAGGAAATGCTAAAGGGAATTCTGCAGGTTGAAGGGAAAGGACACTAGAAATTGACTGAAGCACATGAAGAAATAAAGATCTCTGGCATAAATAATGACACGAGTAAATGTAAATAACAGTACTATTGTAGTTTTGATTTTAACACACATACACACCCTTTTTTTTTTCCACTTCCTACAGCATCTAAAATGCAAATGCATAAAATGTAATGATAAATCAATGGTTTTGGAGTCATAATGGATAAATACGTTATTTGTGACAAGAACTACATAAAGTTGGGGGGACAGAGAGGTATAGAAATATAGTTTATATATGCTATTGAAGTCTTTAAGTTAGTATCAGAGTAAACAAAATTGATATAGATTTAGGATTTTAAATTTAAGCCCGTGGTAACCACAAAGAAAATATCAGAGAATATACAAACTCATAGAGACAAAAATACAGTTACCAGGGGCAGGGGGCAGGGGGAATGGGGAATTATTGAAAAATGAGTGTAGGGTTTCTATTTGGGAAGAAGATAAAGTGTCTAGTAATGGATGACAGGAAGGGTACTGCAATATTTTGAGTATGATTAATCCCACTGAATAGTATGTTTGGGAGGGGTTGAGACGGGGAGATTTATGTTGTATATGTTTCCACAATTAAAAAAAAAATAGAAAAGAAAGAAAAACTAAAGACATAATGACAGTTAAATGTAATATATGATATTGGATGAGATCTAATAATAGAGGAGAAAAGTTTTGCTCAAAAGGAAATTATTGGGACCTAAAAAGGGACTGGAATATAGAATAAAAGCCTTACATCAGTGTTAAATTTCTTAAACTTGGCAACTGCACTTAAGGTGATTACATAAAGTAAATATCCTTGTTTGTAGGAAATGTACACAGTAGTATTGTGTTCAAAGACTATGGTGTACACAACCAATTAAAAATGGGCAAAGGATCTGAATAGACATTTTTCCAAAGAATATACACCAAAGGTCAATAAACACATAAAAAAGATGCTCAACATCATTAGTCATCGGGGAAATGCCAATCAAGACCACGTCATACACACCAGGATGACTATAGTCAAAAAGATAAATAATAGCTCTTGATGAGGATGTGGAGAAATCAGAATCCTTATACACTGCTGGTGGGAATATAGAATGTTGCTGCCACCATGGAAAACATTTTGGCAGTTCCTCAAAAAATTAAACACAGTGTTACCATATGACCCAGCAATTCCACTCCAAGGTATATCCCCAAGAAATTGGAAACATATGTTCACGCAAAAAGTTGGACATGAATATTCAGAGCAGCATTATTTATAATAGTCAAAAAGTAGAAACAATACAAATGTCCATCAACTGATGAATGGATAAACTAAATGTACAATGTACTATTATTTGGCCATAAAAAGTTCTTCATAAAAAAGAATGAAGTACTGATACATGTTACAACACAGATGAGCCTTGAAAACGTTGTGCTCAGTGAAAGAAATCAGACACAAAGGGCATGTATTGTATGATCCCATTTACATGAAACTTCCAGAATAGGCAAATCCATAGAGACCGAAAGTACATTATTGGTTGCCAGGAAACGGAGGGAGCAGGGAATTGAGAGTGACTGCTAAGAGATAAGGGGTTCCTTTTTGGGGTGATGGAAATGTTCTGAAATTAGATCATGGTGGTGGTTGCACAACATTGTGAATATACTAAAAATCACAGAAATGTATACTTTAAAATGGAGAATATTAGGCTATGTAAATTTTATCTCAATTTTTTTTAAAAAGAGTTACCACTCTGGGGAACTGGAGCTTAATCCCACTGGAAAAGCCAGTGAAAAGTATGTGCCTCAGTGCTTTCTCAGGTGAGGAAACTGGGTTATTTACACACCAGCTCCCCTCCGTCAGTGGTTGAAGGCTGCTTCCAGGGGCAGTAATTCCTCTGCACTTCTGGTCTGCCAGCAAACAGGGTTCTGGTAGCCAGAGAAAGTTCTTGGGCAAAGAAATCTTGGTGCCAGCAGCTGACAGGTCAGTGTGCCCCAAAAGGACACAGGTAATGAGGTTCAGGCATTGCACTGACAACCTCTGCTACTCTCTCATTGAGTCACTTTAAAAATTAAATGTGGAAATTTGTGTAAAATGCTTCACAGAACTAAACACAGTGGAAGCTCTCAATAAATGTGGGCTATTTTTAAAGTAGATTCAATAAGGTTAAATAATTAGATCAAAACTGCACAGCTAATGCAAGGTGGAGCTAGGGTTTCCACAGATATCTCTTATGGAAATCTTTCATAAAGAAGACAATACTAACCAAGTTTATACTAGCCACTCTTGCAAACAGAGAGCAATCATGTATGTCATCACGGCATTTGGAAGACATTTTTCAGCTTGCATCTTTACTCTTCTCTCCCTTCTGTGCCGTCTTTGGGGAAGCAGCTGCCTTTCTTATGAAAAGGTCTTGAGGGCTGATATTGCTGTCTGCTCAAGTTGCCCAGGGTCTGAACATCATGTGGTTTGTTGTGCAGGTGTCTGAGATTCAAAGCCTGCACATTTGCTGACAATTTACAGCAAAGGACCAAGATATACAAACAACTGAGCCTGCAGGGACAACATGGCAACACACTCCTCACTCTCAGGGCAGTGCTCCTGAATAGTCTGCTTTCAGTTTGCTCAACCAAAAAAGTGCACAGAAATCTCTTCCCAGGATGCCCTTTAGGCAGTCCCAGCTGAGGCTATGCCAGAGGGATGAAGTGAGGGTCTATGGGGACAGAACCCAGGCCTACCTGATCAGGTAGTGGTTGATAATGGTGTCGAAGTAGCTGTAGTACACGGCATTGTTCACATGGCCATACTGGTCATTGTCCTGCCACCTCGTCTGGATGGGCAAGAAGTACCCATAGGCCTCGTGGTGCCGATGATAGTTCTCAACCTTCTGATTCTTTGATGATGTAGCCAAGGAATGGACATTCCTAGGGAGCAGCCTCGCTGCTAACTGGTGCCTTGGAGAACACCTTCAAGAAAAAACACAACAGCCGACAGACCTGAGTGTTTTCCAGAAATCTTGATTTTAGTTTTACAAAAACAACTACATTAAATTTTGACCACTGATTTTAAAAGGAAACTTGATTGTTTTCTAAGAAATAATATTCCTTATAATCCAGGTCCTTGTTACAAACCTATTTCCTTTTAAAAACAGTCTCCTTACTAAAAAGTCTTTGGGATCCAGTGCCAGAAAGAAATGAAGCCTTTGCTTGAATTTGACTAGTGGGCATTTAAAGTATGTTTTTATGGAGCTTTTTTGTTCCACAAAGGATTTTCAAGGAGGGTGCTGTTTCTGATGAACTCTTTAACACTACTGAATGGCGTAAAGACAGAGCTCAGGACACCAGTATAAAATAAAATACCTGCCAGAAAACATTTTCAACTGGTCCTGCCAATTATAAGTTTAAAAATGTATATTAATTTTTCTTATAACAAAAGTAATGCCCTGGGGAGCCAATGTGGCTCGGTGGTTGAGCACCGGCTTCCCACATGCGAGGTCCTGGGTTCAATCCCCGGCCCCAGTACCTAAAAAAAAATAATAATAATGCCCTATAGAAAATTCTCAAAATATGCACAAACAAAAGGAAGAAAAATCCAACAATCCAATAATAACAGCTATTAACACGTCCATGTACATTATTCCAATCTTATATTTATATATCTGTATATACATTTTTAATGTCATCATGCTGTACATGTTGTTTTGTAACCTCTTGCACTTAACAACAGATCATTAATATATTTAAATATTCATCTATATCATTTATATAAATGTTGAATTCCATTATATTCCATTGTACTGAAGCACCACAATCTACCAGATCCCCTGCATATGTTGCATATGGGAATTTGATTCTAATTTTGTTTATTGGGCTGGAAATCTTTGTAAGTAAATCTTCACATGTATCCATGATTACTTTCTTAAGATAAATCCCTAGAAGCAGAATTGCTAGGTCAAGGAGCAAATGAATTGTTAAGGCTTTTAATAGAAATTAATGCCCTCCAGAAAGGTAGGGCCAATTTGTACCCTCACCAGCAGTATTTGATCAGACCAATTTCCCGATCGATTTTTAAAGGCTTTGCCAATTTGACTGTACTCTCTCATTTCCATACAAATGTAATGCAATGTGCTAAGTGGAAAGATGACTGCTACTATTGGTTATGATGGAAAAACTAGAGTCAGAATAATCACTCGGTTTCAGAGTGACTATAAATGCTGGATAAAAGACATAAAAGACGAGTTGTTTGAAGATATCAGAAAATAAGGCAGCAGGAATTTATGAGCTGCAACCCTGAGGCGAGTCTTGCATTTGCCACTGCTTTTCTCATCAGGGTAGCTGCCAATTCACCAAGTGGTAAATAAAGCCTGCAGAGAGAGCAGCAACCTAGAGCTTGTGGTAGGCTTGCTGTGCTAGAAGAGGAGACAAAAAACTGAAAGGCCAACGTCCAGGAGAAGCGCGAACTGCAAAGAAGTGAGCCTGATGGTGCAACTTCCTCTCAGTCATTTTCTGACTCCTAAGCTGCACATGCAAGATGACGAGAAACCAGCTGAAAGCAGCTGCTATGAGGATAAAAATTAAGGAGAAAATAGGAGGCTCAGTGCTGGGTATACAAAAATTAGCTTTCAGGGCTGCTGGGGAAGAGGGCAAAAATCCCAGACTTTCCGGTTGCAACCCCAAAGGTTCTACTCCCTTACAGCGAGGACAAACCTTAAATTGACCAGCCTGGGTCAAAGTTATGTATCTATATACTATCTGCCAGCAGGAAGAAAAACTAAATCATCTCTGGAGGAAAAGAACATCATCCACGGCCTCTACCAAGTTTTAAGTACAATGTCTGGCATTTAGTTAAAAACTACCAGGCCTTCCAGGAAATCGGAAGGGCCAAAAGAATGAAAAATAAACAATAAAAAGCAGACACTAAAAAGAATCTCACAAATATTGGAGATGTCAGACTTTAAAATAGCTATTATTAACATCACATAAATCACAGATAAAGGGCTAACATCTATCCCCAATACATAAAGAACACTTGCAAAGTAAAGGGAGAAAGACAAAAAATCCAATAGAAAACTAAGCAAAAGTCCTAGAAAATTCACAAAGAAAGATTTAAGAATGACCTTTAAACATTTGAAAAGATGGACACCTTCACTCATAATAAGAGAAATGCAAATTATAACTATGCCAAAATACCATTTCTCACCTATCAGATTGGCAAAATTACAAAGCTTGACAGCACTTTCTCTTGGCAAGGCCATGGGGAAACAGATATTCATACATTGCTGGTGGGAATGGAGGGGAATTTGACAATATCTGGCCAAAACCCCAAGTTTTTACCCTGGAGAGGCACCTCCAACAATACAAAAATACACACATATATATATGCTACATCACTGTTTGTAATTGCAAAATATTGGGGGTGGGAGTGGTCCTAAATTTCCATGCATAGGAGATTGGTTGAATAAATTATGGAGCATTCATAAAATGGAGTACTATGAAGCTGTAAATAAAGGTTGAGATAGATTTGATATGGATTGCTTTCCAGGATATATATTTTGCTCTGTGAAAAAAGCAAAGGGCAAAAAAGCTTTTGTGTATAAAAGAAGGGGAAATAAGATAATATTCTTGCATTTACTTACAATCACAGAAAGAAACTCAGGAAGGTTGAGCCAGAAACTAATGAGGTTGGGCTAAAATAAGATAGACAGGTTGAGAAAAGGGAAGTAACACTTCTCTGAATATACCTTTTTTGTTTAATTTTGAGTTTTGGAAAAATTTTGATGTTTTATATACTCACACAAAATAATGATGATGATGATGATGATTAGATTAAATTAACAATGGCAGAGGGGAAAAAACACCTTAAAATAGAATACAAAAAATGAACCTAACTCATTTCTAATGAATAACATAATCACACTGAATGAAAAAATTGTTTGAATATACTGGTTTACTATACACACTTAGTCTAAAGACAAAAAGAACTATAAAATACATGTTGAACTCTGGTTTGCAGGTTTGTTTTTCATAGTGGTAGGATTAGAAATTCTGAAACTGCTTTCTGTGACTCTAAGCCTGAAGTTACGAGTAAACGTACTGAGGATAAAGTGAATCAGGTTTCTCACTTTGGAGAAAGGAGTTACAAACATGGAAGAAGAAAGACTAAAATGAACCCTGTGGTGTTAGGTTGGATTTGGAAGTATCAGTATGAGCTCATAGATTAGAGATAGAAATAGATTTCCCTGGCCCTGTTAAGTCTACACACAAAGGTACTCCAATAGAAAAATGAGCACGCTTAATTCCCAGATACTAGTTTCTAAATGCCATTCTCCACAAAAAGGAACCAGGGCTTCTTGAAGAAATAACTGATTCCTGATTCTAAGATTTGGGCAGAGGAAGTACACGATGATCCTGGAATATCTTATTGTGCCAGGAGGTAAGGAAATGCTCAAAGAAAGGTGGGGCATGTCAAAGGTTCACAGGAGCCCACCTGAGTGGGCTCCCAGTGGGCAAATCTGGAATGTTTTGAGCATCAAATTAAAAATGAGAGCAACAGATTACAACCCTTTGAATTAAATAAGAATTCCACAGTCAACATGAGTAAATGGGATAAAGGAAAAGTTATTCTTTACATAATTATGCCAAGTAATAACTGCAGAAAGGAAAGTGGATTTAGAAAATCATAATTTTGCAAATATCATAGCAAATAATTGATTTAGTCAAGAATTATCAAAGGATGCTAAAATATAGTAGGTGAAAGTTTGGTAAGAAACAGAACATTTACATTTACATTTACATTGCCCCAAAGTATCTCCCCACAAATTATTTTTTAGTTACAAATGAATAATAGTAACTTCATGCACAATGGCAGACACCTCCTTATCCAAGTTATTAAGGATAATATTACCAATAATGGGTCAAATGAACATCATGTGCCTCCTGATTTAATGGAGTGAGAAGGACACAACATCACTTCTGCTTTATTCCTGCCCAAATACATTACATGAATCTAATCATGATGAAATATCAGACAAAACTGAAGAACATTCCACAAAATAATTGTTCTGTACTTTTCAAAAATATCAAGGTCACAAAAGACAAAGAACAGATGAAGAACTCTTTCAACTAAAGGAGACTAAACAGACATGGCAACTAAATGCAATGCATGATCCTGGATTGGATCCTACACTGGGAAAACTATATAGTTAAAAGGATATTATTGGAACAATTGATAAATTTTGAATTTAGACTATAGATTAATGTAACTTAAATTCCTAATTTTGATAGTTGTAATGTAGTTATGTAAGAGAAATCCCTTGTTTTTAGTAAATATGAACTAAAGAATTTAGGAAAAGAAAGACATGATATCTGCAACATCCTAACAAATGGTTTAGAAAACAATAATGAGTGTGTGTGTATATGGACACATGCATGAGGAGTGATAAAGTAAATGGGAAAAAGGTAAACAATTGGTGGATCTAGGTAGAAGATATATAATAATTCTATATACTGTTCTTACAATTTTTCTGTAAATTTTAAATTATAAAAAATAAAAGTTACCACAAATCTGTTTGAGAAAACAGATAAAAACTTTGATAATTTCACCAGATCACTGGAATCTATGAAATACAAAAATTGATATTATGGAATTCAGTAAATAGGTTAAACAGCAGATTAGTCATAGTAGAAGAGAGGATTAATTAACCGGAAAACAGGTCAGTGAAAATATTCAGATAGAAGCATAGGGAAATAAAAAGATTTAAAATACAGAACTGAGCATAAGACACATGCAAGATACCAGTTTTAAAATTCTAAGATAATTGGTATAATTGAAGTTCTAGTCAGAGAGCCCAGAGAGGTAATGGATAAGAAGCAACATTTGAAGAGATACTGGCAGAGAATTTCCCAAGACTGGAAACATGAAGGCACAGAATCGAGAATCATTATAAACCCCAAGCTAGATAAATTGAGGAAGACTGCACATAGTAAAACTGCTGAGAACCAAAGACAGAAAATTTTGAAAGAAGCAAAATAAAAATATTTTGTTTACTTTCAAACAGCTGACTTTTCATTGGAAACAATAGAAGGTAGAAGACGAAAGAACGGAATATTTAAAGGGCTTAAAATAAATAACTACAAACCTAGAATCTATACCCAGAGAGTAAAAGGCAAGTCCCTAATAATAAAGAGCAGTTTTAACACACCCCTCTCAATAGCTAAAATAACAAGCAGAAAATAAGTCAGTTAGATTATAGAAAACCTGAACATGAGTAACACACTTAACAGTACACCCAACAATTATAAGATACACATTATTTTCGAGTTCATATGGAACATTTACCAAACTAAAACAAGTACTGGAACATAAAGCTGGGCTCAACAAATTTCAGGGAATTGAAATGATTCAGAGTATATTCTCTGACCACAGTGGAATTAATCTAAAAATGAATAACACAAAAACCAATGAAAAAACTCCAAAATAAGAAATCACAATGGAAATAAGACATTTTCAACAGAATGATAATAATGAAAATATTACATAAAAATTTGTGGAATACAGCTACTAAAACCTCAGAGAAAATGTATAGCTTAAATGCAAATCAAAAGCTGAAAACCAATTATCTAAGGATCCATCTCAAGAAGCTTGAAAAACAATAGTAAATTAACCTCAAAGAAAGGAAAAGAGAGAATTAAAGATAAGGATAAAAATCAATTAAATAGAAAACAAATATATAATAAAGGTCAGCAAATGTTTCCTTTAAAGGGTCAAATGGTAAATATTTTAGATGTCATGAGCCATAAAATCTGTCTCAACTACTGAACTCTGTCGCTGTAGTACAAAATGAGGCAAAGGAAAATTATATATGAATGGCTGTGGCTGTGTTCCAGTAAAACTGTATTGACAAAAGCAGGTGGCTGCCCAGATTTGACTCATGGGATGTATTTTGCCAATCCTTGTAATAGAGGAAAAGATAAAGCCCAAAGTTGGTTCTTTGAAAAAAAACTAATAAAATTGACAAAACTCTGGTAAGACTGATCAAGAAAAAAGAAGGCAAAAATTATCAATATAAAAAAATGAAAGAAGAGATATCACTGTAGATCTTCAAGGTATTAAAAAGATAAGAGAATATTACAAATAACCTTAGACCAATAAATTTGATCATTTAGATGAGATGGACAAATTCATTTTATAAATTCCAACATACAAAAACTGACACAAATAGAAAGTCCAAATTGTCTTATGTCCAGTAAATATATGAATCTGTAATTAAAAACCTACCCATGCAGGAAACTTCAGGCACAAATGGCTTCACCAGTAAATTCTTTAAACATTTCAAGGAGAACTAACACCAATCTTATTTATTATTCCAAAAATGAAATGACTTCTGAATTCATTTTATGAGGCTGGCAGGACCTTGAAACCAAAACTTACCAAAAAGGAAAATCATTATAAGAAAGAAAAGGTATAGGCCAATGTCTCTCATGAACAGAGAATTAAAAAATTTGGCAAAATCAAATAAAAATATTAGCAAATCAAATCCAGTGACATATAAAAAGAGTAGATCTCAACCAAGTTAATTTATAACAGTAATTCAAGGCTGGCTTAACATCGGAAATAAATCAATGTAATTCAACCCATTTAACTTGGAAGAAAGTTTATAGTCATGAAATAGATGCAGAAAAAAAAGCATTTGATGAAATTCAACATCCATCAAGATTTTTTTAAATCTTAACAAACTAGTAATAAAAAATAACTCCCTTAATAGGATAAAGAATATTTTTAATCTAAAATAAACATCATATTAGTGGTAAAATAGTGAAAGCTTTTCCCCTGATATTGGGACTGAGACAAGGACGTTTGCAATCACTACTTCTATTAAATATTGTACTGGCAGTTGAAGAAAAAGGAACTTAAATTATTAAGGATTTAAAAGGAAAAAAAAGTTAACACTGTCCAAAGATGACCTGATTGCATACATAAAATATTCACAAGAATCCACAAGTTTGCTAAATTCACTTAATAATTCTTAATAGCATAAGAATTTGTATCACTGGATACAAAGACATCATATAAAAATAACACTATACAATTACAAGATTGGAAGATGAAAATTTTAAATGATATCATTTACATTAGCATCAAGAAACATAAACACCTAAAAATATCTTACATCAAAAAAACATCAGGGGAAGCGGGTGTGGCTCAATGGATAGAGCTCCCGTTTACCATATGGGAGGCCCCGGGTTCACTTCCCGGGGCCTCCTTGTGAGGGCAGGCCGGCCCGCGCGGCCCGGTGGACTGATGCAGCAAGACCTCACAACAGGAAGCGGGTGTGGCTCAATCGACAGAGCCCCCGTTTACCATGTGTGAGGCCCCGGGTTCACTTCCCGGGGCCTCCTTGTGAGGGCAGACCAGCCCGCGCGGCGCGGTGGGCTGATGCAGCGGGACCTCACGGCAAGGGGGAGATAAGCAGACACGGAGAAAACACACAGCGAATGGACACAGCGAACACAAGCAGCAAGGGGGCGATAAATAAATAAATCTTTAAAAAAAAAAAAATCAGATACCTAGGAGCAAATCTACCAAAGGATATGGAAGACCTGTACATTGAAAACAACAAAACACTGTTGAGAAAAAAGTAGGAAGATCTATATAAATGGAGGGATATACCATATATAATAATATATATATACACGTTATATATAATAATATATATATACATAATAACACTAAGTATTAAGAAGATGTCAGTTCTCCCCAAATTGATTTATAGTTTCAATGCAATCTCAATCAAAATCCCAGCTGGTTTTTCTATGAAAATTAATAAACTGATTCTATGTATTACATGGAAAGAAAAAAGACCTGGAATAGCCAAAATAAACATTAAGAAGAACAAAACTGAATGACTTATATTACCATGTATCAATATTTATTATATAGTATAGTGTAATTAAAATAGAGGTAATGGGACAGGATAGACAAATGGATCATTGGAACAGAATACAGAGTTTAGGAAATAGACCCCCTCATATAAAACAACCTTATTGGGGAGTGGATGTGGGTC
>JAQZBX010049629.1:0-19869 GCA_029593785.1 Cabassous unicinctus
TTTTTTTTTTTTTTTAGTTGCAATCAAACACAAATTCAGAATTCCCAAGCTTCTGTGCTCCTTCTCAATTCTGACATCCTGACATCATGGGCAGTAATCTACTCTATCACTTGAGTTTTACCCCCATTTTTTCCCCAGGAACCACAGTTGCTGACTTGAGTTGAAGAAGCACCTGCTTAATGTCTGGTCAAAGCCTACAACTAATCCAGATATCTATGGTTAAGAAGCCAGGAGCATCGATATACTGCAAAGGGTAAAATACAGGCTCTTTCTGCAAGGAAGGTGGGTGGCTTGATTTTTTATTAAAATACTAGCACTGCCAAATATAAACATTTTAAACATGCATTGATATATATGTATTTGTATAACTAGCTCCTCTCTAGTATATTGAGTGCACTACAGAGTTTTCTCTCAAGTGCCAAAGGGCCTGAAAACTGATTCTGTTCTCATCCCCTGGGGCCAAATAGAAGTGATGAAGCTCTCTGTATTATGACTGAACCCAAAGTAAACAAAGCACAAATTGTTTCAAAGGAAGGTGTGCTAAAACATTGGCAATAATGATTAATGGCATCTTATGAGAGAGCCCTCAGTAAGTGAGGGAGAAATTTTGAACCTGTCTTTTGTGACTTCTTGAGTATAGCACATAGCAAATCTTGTCTAAACTTTTTTCTTTTGTGGTTAAAAGTAATATTACTACTAATAATAATGATAATTAATAGTAAATAATTGAGAGTCCTGATGATTCAATTTTCCTACAAAATTGTAGATATAATCTAGCTTAGCAACAAAGATTAAGGTGAATTTGGCTTACCTTTAAAAATATAAAAAAATCTCTTTTCCATTAATACATAGTATAAAAATGTTCACTCTGTTTGGAGTGTAGACAAACCAAATTGTAGGTAAAGCTGTCAATGTGTTTTTTTATCATGCATGCACTTCAGTGTTTGTTAGTACTCTACTACTTCAGTTGTTCTACCTGATATGCTTTCCATTTTTAATATTTTATCTTAATAGAATGAATTCCAGGATTTCTCACTAAAGCAGAAAAAGACATTTAGTCACTCTGACAGAGTGGGCAAACCGAGTTGGCATACAAGTTACCTGGAAAAAAAGAGAAAGGTAAGGCGACATTTTTATTTTAAAACTAGAATACATTGAAAGAAAATGAATTCAATCTAAGCATTTATATTTACGGCTCTCCTCTACAACAGTGCTTTATCTCTGTGGATTTGCTTTGAAAGAAATTTATTGTTGGTGCTGAATTTAGAATTCTGCTTTTGACAGAAGCCCAGTCAAATAAATATACATTTTAAAATATTAAATATATGGAATCCTCTGGGCCTACAAGCCCTTTCACATATTGATTGGTATGTGTTATTTGTTCACACACATTTACCCTTAAAGGGAGGTTCAGTTTTAAAACAATTTTAAAATTCAATTTGAATTCATAAGTAGTAGAATTAGTTTGGTTAAGGATTGAGAGTGAATATGTGATATATTTTAAAAGCATGACTTTTACAGCACTATCAATGACTTCTACAGTCAATTCTTATAAACATGAAAAGGAAGGAATTGGGTTTTTCTTCGGGATAAATTCACTTAAAATAATTTATCCCTGTATAAAGGAGTTTGTTTACTAACATTTACATATTTTGCAACAGTTGCATCTCAAAATATCAGCAAGGAAAAAAAACATGTAAGGTCCTTTTAAGGTGTTACTTGCCCTGAGTTATCTTTAAACAGGGCATGTTAAAAATAAAAAAAAAAGAACTCCCTTGAAACATAAAGCTGGCGATTGCCCCCTAATGTCATAAAGCTGTGACTCTGACGCCGTGGGCGGCGGCTAATAGAAATCCTTGGCACACGTTGGTGACCTAAGGGAATAATAGAACTATTTGCTGGAGTCGTTTGGCAAAAGGACGCAAACATATGGCTTTGGTTCATATTCAGCAATGCCAGTTGTGCAAAGTTACAGGATGAAGTATGCAACAGCAGTGACAACTCAGAAATCCGAAGTAAGAATCAAAATAAATCATACTCATTATAGAGCTATCCAAGCTAGTCTCAGGTCTAAGGTTTCTTTGATTTGCAGTGCATTTCCAAGTCAACTCCAGAAAATTCCCTTTGACGAACACTTTGTCCATGGGGAATGTGTGTGCTCATGGGAAGAGCTACATTCCAGAAAATTGTACTTAATCTGACAGCAAACTGAATCTGCTCCTTCTTTTAGGATGTTTTGAGGGTAGGAAAGATTGGAGGAGACAAAGAGAGGTATCATAAACTTAAAGGGTACACTTCACTTACTCCTTCAGCTTTCTTACACAGAGTCAAGGATTGTACTAAAGGAGACATACAGGAACACTGAGATGAAATCAAGAATGGTGTCCCCCAAACAAAGAATGAAACATCCAGAAAAGTATAAATATGCCATCATGAATGTTATAAACAAAAACCCCAGCTTTTATTAAAGTTTAGATTTCTTTAAAGGTTTATTTTCTGAATATGTGCTCCTATTTTCCCCAAGTAATTAATAAATGTATGGAAAGCAAACCAGAAAAATTAAAAGAAGGAAAGAAGAGAAAAAAACATACTTGAATATTCTATCTTAGTATATCTCTCAATATATAAACTATTCTCCTTTCTTTAGAACAGCAGCACATTGCCCCCCATATCTTCTCCTTTGTAACAGGTAAACATCTTTTACTCTGGTTGATCCAAAGCTGTGTTTAATACAAAACAATGCCAGAGACATTCAAGAAATGTAGGATTCTTTGTTCTTCAATCTGGCCAAATTTCATTCCAAGGTACTGACATCATCAAGTTGTTTCATTTTCAGAGCTTAGCCTTTTCCAACTTGCTGAGTTTCACTTTGTCAAACAATTGTTTTTTTTAAAAAAAGAAGCATCCGCTTAGGATGAAGTGCTCTTCATGGAGAGGACCCGGAACCTCTTCATGGCATCCTCCGAAATCCCTCTTACCATTGCCATGACTTCCCCAGGTCTGAAGACAGCATTTCATGAGAGGAATGTTATGCAAAATCCAAAACCACGTTGCCATTTCAAAAATCTAACAAAAGCACAATTAAATCTTGTTAAAGGAGGGAATTATTGCAAGCTGAATGTATGGGAAGAACTTCTGAAATTAAAAGTATTTTCTGGGGAACAGGTGTGGCTTAAGCAGTTGAGCACCCACCTCCCGTATGGGGGGTTTCCAGGTTCAGTTCCTGGTGCCTCCTGAAAAAAAACAAAAACAAACCAGCAAAACAAATGATAAAACCAACTCAGGGAAGCCAATGTGGCTCAGTGGTTGAACACCAGCTTCCCACATAAGAGGTCCCAGGTTCAATCCCCTGCCCCCAGTACCAAAAAAAAAAAAAAAAAAAAAAGTATTTGCATGAGAATTTATATAACTAGACAATATTAAGATTATTATATAAGGGCTTTGAGAAAGTGCCCTCAAAATATTGTGATCACTATAACTTTTTCTACAAATATTAAGAAACTCAAAGCTACATGTAAATATATGTTAAAATATATATTGAGATTGTCATTGTCAAGCATTCTATTGAAGGAAGAATCACCAAGGGATTGGTTCTATCCAATTTTTAAAAAGTGCTTAAATATTTATTTGGAGAGAGAATTTTTTCCATTAAGTTATAATAGGATTCTGAGTGGAAAATAAAATGATAGGGAACTAAATCTCCTCACAAACCGATAATGTGCTGGCATGAATGAAAGCAAAATTGAGTTTCTGAATTCTAGGTCATGTTCCTTGATTCTCTCCCTCCTACAAACTAGCAATTCTAGGACTTCCTCTACAGTCACTAAATGAAGGTAACAGATTTGTGCACTGATTGTTGATTGACCATCTGGTGTAAGCTCCAGTAAAATTAGACAGTCAAGTATATGTAACCATGAAATTACTTTACAAACCTGAGCTTTTTTTCTAACTACTGTATATGGGTTGTAAGTATATAATGCTGTTAAATGAGAGCTTCCCAAAATTCAACTAAATAGTTAAAATTTTATGCTCTGGTCATTTTTCTTCTTCATTGCGTATCTGCTTATTCCCGTTCTTGGCTCTTGCATGTCCTTTCTCCAAGGCTTGCTTGTTTGCTTTCTTTATGTTGTAAATTTCTTTCCCTCTTGCCATTTCTCCTTTTAATCACTTCTCTCCCCAGAGAGGTGTGGCATGAAGCCTTTTTTTAAGTTTTCTTCATAGCTTTTTAATGAATTAGATATTGAGCAAAAATTCCTTTTTCTTCATTCTGTATAAATATTATACATAGCCTAACCATACTTACAAGTGAAAATTATCTTAACGAAGTTTCAGATCAGGAAAAAAGTAAGTTGTAAGGTATGCCTTAAGTATTCTTATCCCTATTGAGAAGTAGATTGCCAAAGTCAGAAGTAACTCATTATAGGAAACCCAGAAAATATCTTATTTTGTGTTGTTCCTATCCATAAATAATGGAATGAGATATATAAAGGCCCAAGGAAATCTGGAGAACGACAGCTTTTAAAAAAATCAAATCTCTGTTTTGAGAAAATAAATAACTCATTAGGTTTTTATGAAATTAGTTGCAGGTTTACCAGCAGTATATTAGGGCTTAAACATTTTCAAGTCTACTTTTCCACTGGAAAAATCAAAGTTCCCAATGAGAAGTGTAGTTTTCAGGATAGTAGCACTTATTATTTAGGTCAATTTCCTGATTCACGCCATACTCATATGCCTCTGCAGTAATTCTGGAAGGATTTGTAGCGATGTTAATCTTTTTACCCCCCCTCTGGAGTCCCAACACAGCTACTAAGGTAGAAATCTCTTTCCACCTTTAATGAAAGAGGTCCAAATGATGTTCCCACTGAAAATGAGGTTAACGTTTACTCAAATTGTCAACCCATTGGGAGTTTATTAAGGTTCATGAGAAGAATCCAAAAGAAGAATACTTAGTCATTTTTATTCCCATATAAAATGTCTAAAACTTACTTTCAAAATGGGATCTCTCAGGGGACAGAGTGCCATTGCAAAAATGTTAAAAACCCTTCACCCCCCCCCTTCCAAAAAACAAGAAAAGCACATGTGCTTTTGGTTTCTGATATTTTTTTTAATATGCAAAGTTGATTATTTATTTATTTATTTTGTAATAATAAACTTTATTTTGAGAGAGGTTTTACATTACAGAAAAGTTACATCAAAAGTATAGGAGATTCCCATAGAATCCCCCATTATTAACATCTTACATTAGTGTGGTACATTTGTTACAATTGATGAACCAATATTGAAGCATTGCTACTAGCCAAGGTCTATAGTTTACATTATGGCTTACACTTTGTGCTATACAGTTTTATAGGCTTTGACGAACGCATAGTGTCATGTATCTGTCACTGCAGTATCATATATACTTATTCTCCAATAAGCTACAAGGCGTGACTAGAAACCAAACTTAGTAGCTTTCATTGTTGTTCTTCAGGTATGAAGGAGAGAAAGAAAGTGAAATAGATAGGTTATATATTATGGCCTTGATCAATATAACTCCTACAACCTGGGCCAAAAGTTAAATTGAAAGACTTTGAGTCTTATGAATGAGTCATCAGTTTCTAAAATTTTTATCTAGCATATAAATGCTATACCAACAAGAGGACAATAGCTCAATGAAATACAATTAGGAAACCAGAATTCCAAGCACAATCAAACGGAAGCCCATGAATATTTATGATTTCTTCCAATGACTTTCTCGTGGTGAGGTGGCTGCAAGGGATGAGAGCAGAATTGCCCTCATTGTGAAATAGAATTCAGTTTAACGCTTGTTATAAAGAAAGTTGCATTTAAGTATGTTTTTGAAAACTTTTTTTAGGTAACTGCTGCTACTCCTTGTAGGCTGTTTCAGTTTTGTTAAAGAAACTCATTGAGTTCAACCTTTACTTGCCTGTTGGGGGATTTTTTTCAGAGTGCTTGGGAGGTTTAATAGCACCTGTGAATCGGGATAATATTAGAATCACATTGTCCTGATGTTCAGCCGTGGGAGCAGCTTCCTCAGAAAGAGTTGAGGGTTTGCATCATTTTAACCCTCACATGCTCCTGATCTCTCCTCATCTAGTTATTCGTTTAGCACATGGAAGGGAGTTTGCACAAGTTCAGCCACTTTATATGCAACAGAGATACTCATGGGAAAAGAAGGATTTCAAATGCGGTGCTCACCAGCCCGAGTAAACCAAGTCATTTTAATCCTAGGCGATTTCACATCTGTCATAAATTCATGTGGTTTTAAAAGGAGGAAAATCGACAGAAAAAAAAAAATCCCTGTTTTTATTGTTGTTTTCCCTTATTGTGTAGTTTTAAAATATTCATAACAATGAACTCTTTTATTTAGACTAAAGTAACTGCTCTTCAGCAAAAGCTGTGGATGCTTTTTGTTTGCTAATTTAAAAAAACAGTTCAGTGATTGGTGTGGGTATTTGTTATGAAATGATGACAAAAGAGTACTGGTGGTTTTAATAGTTTTAGCTTATGAGAGCTGTTGTTAATTCTGCCTGTAGTGTTGCAGGTGAAAAAATACACAATGGATAAATAGCCTATATTGGTTTAACTGAACATAATATATAGTGTGTTCTGGAGTTGTTTGTCTCAATAGACTATAGTAATCAAAAGTAATGAACCTATTATGTGCAGGACCTTGGAGAGCGTCGAATGGCAGTAAAAGTGTGGCACATAAAAGGTTTATTAAAGGAAATTAAAGTCCATCATTGCCACACCTGCTCCCCTATTATAAGTCTATGGCAGGTCAGCGCCTTCAATCACAACTCAGCCTGCGAGAGCAGAGACGCGTTTCCCATTACCATGTCACACGGAATCTGTGCTAGTGTCAGCCTTCTGCTTGCCTTTGCTTTTCAACAAGCAAAACAACTTATTCATATTTAAGAATCGCTTCTGATAACGTGTGGCAGTGAATGAAATTAACAGACTATTAGAGGGTTCTAGTGACATGGATAGAGTCAGTTCAGAGTCTACCTCCACGTGGACAAAAACAGCAGACTTTTAAAGTATTTCCATCCCACTGATACTTTATTGGATGGCATTGAAATTATTGAGTAATGACATTTTACAGAATTTGATATTGAAATACAAATCCTTCAAAATTCACCTTTCTTATATATTCATATGATTATAACCACTATTTATTCTGGAATCTTAGGAGGCAATTCTTGTCATTTGTTGATGATCAAAATTTCCAATAGCACGTCCTGGTGGCATTTCAGAAGTTTGCTCTCATGTTGCTTTTTACCAAGGGAAATCTCTTCTTTTCACCCTGACTTAGAGAGGGGTATGCATCAGAAAGGGTCTAGAAATGTAACAGAATCAGATCTTAGTAAATTGGTCTGAAATCTTTTGACTTGGCCTTTGAGGTTTTGCCTCCTTCACAATCCCTGTTAATCAGACAGTATTTTTTCCATCTTTGTAGTGCCAAAGTGTTTGAATTACTAACAAACACTCGTGGACAAGGCCAGCTGACCTTTCTGATTTCCAGAATCTATAGATGTATTTACAAAACTAGCGGCATGTGCAGGCATTCACAGTTATATCCCTGGAGATCCAGTAGGCAATGCAAAAACACAGAAAGCTATCCTATTTTTCATAATGACCTTCACAACTTCTAATTATGTGTTTTCCTATTTTGGTCACTGTCAATGGAATGACCTCAGGACTTTGTGTTAATATTACAGATGGATGCAGAGGCTGAAGATAAAACGCTGCGTACTCGCTCTAAAGGAACCAAGGGTGAGTTGGCAAACAGGTTCCATGACACGTGCCCGCCCGCCATGAAATATGGGAGCTCCAGTGCTTGGTCCCTCATGTGTAATCAGGATGATTACAACTTCCTCAGGGCTTCTCTTTCTAAATCAAGCTAGGACACTGGCTATTGGCATTGAGGGGCGAAATATTGTGAACCCAAAGCTAAAGGAGTCAGAAAAGTCCACAGTGATGTATGATGCCAAATTTTACAAAATGCAATGATGAGTAGTTTTGAACATCATGTAAAGCACAAGGTTTAGCAAGGGAAGAATGCTTCATTGAGAACTTCAAAATATTAAAGCAACCTTTAATGGTCAAGGGAAAAGACACAGTTGTGAATTTATTTCCAAAGCCAGTTTGACGTTTATGTTAACCCGGTTTAGTGCCTCCTAGTCTAAACTTAGTTCAAGTAAAGTGGCGATGTTTGCTTTTTGATTGTCCCTGCTGGGAATTTCCGGCAGCTCTGCAAAGTCATGTTTGAAAGGTTTAACTTTCCGGTTATCCCTCTCTTTTTGTAACCAACAGATGGTAATGTAATATTGAAATATAAGCAGGCCCTTGATAATCTAAACATCTGGAAAACAGAACTGACTGGCAGTAATACCCCTTTAAGGAAAATAACTTTCATTGTAATTAGCTATATTTTTGTGACCCTTAGTTCTAAGCGGGAAACTGCAGGTTCGCCATGGCCTCTGAAAACACTCTGGATAGCTATATTCCCCACCCCACCCTGCCCTTGTCAGAGTCAGACTTGCTGAGGAAGAGCTGAGTCACGACAGCAACCACGCAATCCTTTGGAAGGCTTTTGAGATTTGCAGTTGAAAATGGCTAATCAAATGGAATGCTTTCATAAGCTATATGTTTATATATCTAGTCAAGGTAGATAATTCTTCTTTGGGTAAAGTCCAGAATCTCAGTATTTTTAATAAACTGGAGGATTGTTTTTTTGTTTTTTGTGTTTTTTTTTTCAGTTAAAATGTACCATGGTTAATGAAAATGCAGAATAATGCTGTACAAGATACGGGACTTTTGTCTACCCAACATGAGTTTTACACTGTATTCTTTTCCAGTTTTAGCTTAAGTGATTGCATCATATATATCCTAATATTTGGAATGCAGTGTTTCTAAACATTAAATTTTTATGAAGCAAACTTCTCCATACAATACAAGTTAAAAAACAATAAAGTTTGTATTGTCATTTTGGAGCAATTCACATCTATCACACGTATCAGTGTACTAGAGATTCTATTTGGATTATCTGAATCTCTTCTTTTGACTTCAAAGAGCATACTATTCTATCATACTTTTTTTTTTTTAATTTGCAGTTCTCTTGGGCTTCAAATTCTTTTTGGCACATACATACATACCCTTAAATAGAGCCAAAATGTTCTTCTAGAAAGGAAACAACTGATGTTTCTTGTGTAGAATGAGTAATCTTTAAAACCACCTGCTCTCTCTCTCAATATGCTGTTTATCCTTGTGTAGGCAGGTATTTATAAACACTAGCTTTTTTAGTTTCCATCATTTCAGCCAGAAAAGTCAAAGCTCTTTTTCTTATATGTTCTCTATTTTTATAAGGTTTTCAATATTAGCACGGCCAAAACACATCCTCTTCTTTTCATGCATATGAAGTTTCTGGGATATAATCTTGAGCCATAGTCATTTCGTAAAATTTTGCCAGTTATATTTGAATACTTAGTCAATAAAACTGTAATACTGGGGCTATTTTGGATAACTTCATATAAACAACAACATTGACTTATTAAATAATTTGTGTCCTTCACATTCCCCAAAGTTTTCCATGACTCTTTAAAGACAATTACTTTGAAAGTCCAATGCGTGGTTACAAGGTCCAAAGGTCACCCAAGGCATCGTCATCTGGGCCATACTAATGTATCCTTTTTCCTCCAGAAGACCAGAACCAGAAGAGATCAATCCACCCAGCCGGAAACCAGGTGGGGTCTGTACTAATCGTTTTTTTGCCATTCTCTCTAGGTGGGTGAAATGTTTCCATCATACAGCTTTGAAAATTATAAACTAATTGAGTCTTCCTTTTTTTTTTTTTTGTCAACAGTGCCAATGGATTCTTTAATCCAGGAACTCAGGTAAGATGTGCCATACATTATGTTTTCTAATATTGATTGGCTTTAATTATTAGAATGTCTCATATTTTTCATGCCTCAGAATCCTGAGTTGAGTAGGGGGCTAAGCCAACAGGCTTATTTCACACACTGTGTGTTCATGACCAAAGAAGCAGAGAAAGGAAACTGTACTGATAATTGATCCCAAACAATTTGGTTTAATACTTGGGTAATGAAACAAAGCAACGTTTGGCTGTAATATGAGTAGTTTTTACTTTTCTTTGGGGAGTGTGGGCTCACACTTTGAATACACCACATGTATGGTTTATTTTGCATTGACGACTCGTGAACTGAGCAGTCCTCCAGTGAATCTGATTATTGAGTAACCCAAGCCCAAATTCTCCCCTTTTTTGCCTTAAATAATTAGATCATTCCATCGGGTACCACATTCCTTTTTAATATACATTTAAATCATGGGTCTGATAGGTTATTTTGGCTATTCCATTTTAGATAGGGTGAAAACACTTCAGGAAATATTCTGAAAAGTCCACCTTAGTAGATTTTGCAGGATCAACTCCAATTAGATTTTCTTTCACAAGTTTTTGTCAAGATATAGTAAAAAAAAAAAGTACATTTTTCAAAAAAGAAATGCATGCTGATGAAACATTTTCTGTACTGGTAACATTTTCTAGATATGTTGTGTGGGGAACAGGAGGACCCCATGTTACTTTGTATTTCCCACATCCATTTTGAATTCACCTTTCTCAAAACAGGACTGGCCCAGTATGAGTTCCTCAGGGAAATGTTTGCAAAATGGAGAATGTGTAACAGTGTCTCCTTACACCTTGAAAGGTGTGATGTTTTTATTAACGATGTACAGGGTCATTTTTCCAGGCAACTCTGCTCTGTGATTCCTGAAACACATGTTATCTTTGTTACTTCTGCGTTGCATATTATTCATTCTGACAGAGCTACGGTGCACTTATTTAGTGGAACGTGTATTTATTACAGGTGAGTACAAACTTTCAGGCTGTTGTTCTTAACTGTGGAAGTATGTGAGTAGGAACCCATGGTCCTGCCTGCCTTGTCCAGTTCATCATTAAGCAGTTTAAATTTAAACTACTTTTATAAGGGTAGGACAGATGGTACGCCCACCCATTTGCACAGAGTTTAACTATTGAGTTGCTTGGCTCCATTAAATTCTTCCTTTTTTACTCTTCTCCCTTTTCAAAGTCCTATCTGTGGTTTGGGGACTTTATGTCTAGTTGGTCACTGCAGAATGATCAAATGTTCAAATTGGGCAAGATGTTTGTAATACTAGGGCATTATTTCCTGGCAGTCTTTTACAGAAATAGTGAAACTGAGCACTCCTGAAGACCTGAGGGTCTTATCTGTTGAAGTAACTGCATTTTCAGAGTCATTTTAGGGAATCAAACCACTCAAAGCAGGTAAAAAGGCCTTCTGTGTGAAGTCTCCTGAAAAAAAAAATTTGAATAATAAAAGGGAATTTGGAGGAATGAATAAGTGTGTGCTTTGGTCTAAGGAGAACACAGAAAAATGAAGAAATTAGCAGACAAAAGCAGATTTGGGACAGGGAGAGATATGTTTACGATAACCTTTCTGGAGAAATTATTACTTAAGCCCTTTATTAACATTAGCAATCATAATAAAATTAATATTTATTGGGGTCTTATTGTGTGCCAGAAACTTTTTAGCATTCTTTATCACTCATTATCTCATTGAACCCTCACAATAATCTTAAAAATTATAAACTATGACTATTCCACTTTTCAGATGAAGAAAGTAAAAATAAATAGTTTAAGGAAATAGCCCAAGGTTACACTGCTAGTAAGAAATCCAGGCTAGTAAATAATCCTGACTCAGAGGTCATTTTCTTAACCTTCAGGTATGCTTTCTCTCATTCACAAATAACTGTCTAAAATATAAATAAAAAAGAAATGATTCTTTCATGAATTATAACAAATATATAACACTAGTTCAAGGTGTTAATAATAGGGTGGTTTATGGGGAAAATACACTTAATGTAAATATGGACTATAGTTAATAGTGCTATTTTAATATTCTTTCATCGATTATAGCAAAGGTACCACATGAATGCAAAGTGTCAACAATAAGGGTTATATGGGAATTCTATATTTTTTACATGATTTTTCTGTAAACCTTTAACTTCTCTAAGAAAAAAAGAAACGGTTCATTGTTCACGTCCTCAAGCAGCCACATTTTAAAAATTCTGTATTTTAACCCTTGTGGTTTATCTTCCATTAGCCTAGTTTTTTTTGAAATTCTGAGCAAGGAATAGATTTTAATTAAAAAAAATAGTGATTCATATTCTCCTAATTCCCCCCCAAAATTTTTTTGTCATATAGTCTGTTTCCTGATTTGTCATTAGAAAGCTGGTGATAATTGCTGGGAAAATTCATAAACAAAAGTAATGCACCTAGTTTTCTTTAATAGGAACCAGTTTATAAACAGTACTGCCTGATCATTTAAATTTTTTTCTTTATTAGAGCAGTTGTGGGTTTATGGAACAATCATGCATAAAATACAGAATTTCCATATACAACCCTATTATTAGCACCTTGCATTGATGTGGAACATTTGTTAGAACTGATGAGAGCACATTTTCATAATTGTGCTATTAACTATGGTCCACGGTTTAACTTAGGGTTCACTGTGTTGTATAGTTCCATGGAGTGTTAACATTTTTTATTCTGTTACCATATATACAACCTAACATTTCCCCCTTTTAAATGTTTTAAATTTTTTGATCACTTATTCACAACAGAATGACCATATTTAGGCTACATAGATTCCAAGTAGTTTCGTAAATGTTTTAAGGTGACCCAGATAGAGATCTTAATTATCACTCTAAATCAACCTGGGGAAAAATTACTGCTTTATAAGGAAGCTTATCTTTTTAGTGTCTCTGTGTCTTAGTACAACCTTATCCATTTCCTATGATTGCTCCTATAATTTCTTACATGGATTTGTTGTGATCCAGAACCACAACTGTGAATCTGGAGTATCTTAGAAAATACGGCTGTGCTAAAGTTATGGCTATGCTGAAGGGAACACTGGCAACTTTATTTAGTTGTTCTTTTTAGAATGCATTGGATATGTTATTGCATCTAGAGCAACTCTTACAAAAATACTAATACAAATGAAGCCAAATTAAATATGGTGCCTATTGCTCATGGAGCTAATAAAAATTGATACTGACATTCTCATCTTCTTATTATACTCTATGTCAGCTACTATCATCACCATTAAAAAGGCAATTTATAACCACAGGCCCACTCTTCATCATATTCCTTATTAGTATCTCCAGTCTTCCCTCTGACACAATTCAGGTTACAGGTATTGTTGAGAAGGCTCTTTTGTGTCTTTCTAAATCGTGACCATTGCAGTATCTGTCCTCTTGCCTTTTATTATATTATCCCTTAAGCTGAGGCTCATGCTATTGCATCTGCTAATACTGGTAATTGTCTCACGCATTGGCAAAGTGTTTTACATTGTTTCAGCCCCTTTCCTCTAATTAGGAAAATATATTCTATCCTCTGAAATGGCTTTCCTATGTGACTACTTAGACAAATGAATTCAAGGCTTTTAAGTGTATTAGAGACAAATCCCACTGTCCTTAAGTTTTGTAACGAAAATTTTAAATTTCATCTTAATTACCTGCTTTTACTTTATTTTATTTCCTATAATGTGCTCCTTCATTTAAAAGCCCATGACAGGGCATTTTCATGTAAGCTTTAAAATGTTCAATATTTTATGAGCTCTTGTAATTAATAAGTGATAGATTTTAATAATAGCATAAACTTTTTCTGACTTACATATTTAGATGGCTTGCTTTATTCTTTTTTCTTCTGTCTTACTCTACTTAGTATAGTCTTTTTATCAATCCAATTTTTTTACTTAAGTACTTGATAGTCTTCTTTCCAATTTCACTTTTTTGAGAAAAAAGTTTCCCTTAATATTCAAGGATTTGATTGGAACTACCTATTGCACAAAGATTTCTGGAGATGACAACTATAGAAAAAAAATGAACAGAAACTGATTTCTAATAATAAATGTTCCATAAATACATCACCCAGTTAAAGGAAATAAATGGTCTTAACCATAACCACAAATTTGGATTAAAGAAGGGAGAAAATCCTGTTTGTTCATTGCTATCCTGCCCAAAGGCAGAGCTTGGCCCATGACTTGGGAAGTTAATAGCATGTTTTCTATATTTCTGCAAGCAAAATGTGTCTTTCTAAATACATCTTCAATATTCAGTTCTATCAATTAGAATCCAAGAAATGGACTCCTTCAAGAAAACTTATTTTTCCTATAAGCCAATTTAGGAGAAACTAGGACTGATAACTCAGGGAGCTGATAATATGGATTTAATTAGAAAGATAAAAGTACCTGCTTGTGGATGTATAATGTGGCAGAATTCATTCAGTCCTCTCTCCTACATCTGCCACACCCTTAGCATGGGGTGATGGGTGAGGTTTGACATGGAACATAGAACTTTGAGGCATAAGACCCCCAAATTATTACAGTGAAATTACTTTAGTTGTACTCTACTGAATTTATGAAAGTAGGAAAGTATCATAAAATACGTCAGGGAGGCTTTCCGAAGGAACTAAAACAAGAGGTGTTTGTCATCTGACAAGAAAGTCCTATTACCTATAATGCTACCATACATTTGCATAGCCTTTCATAGTGTCTATCATTGACCTTGCTGTTGAGAAGGACTTCAGTAGGTATATGAGTTGTTGAAATAATATGTGCCATTTCTAATTTGACCCATACAACAAGCCAAGGCCGTTGGGACAGGTGACAATATCCACATTTAACTCATGAGCTAAGGTCAGAGAAGTTAGGTGCTTTATCCACAGTCTCTGACTAATAAATGATTGAGCCAGGTGCAGAATTTAGCTTCTGTCTGTAGCACCCATGTGTCCCACTCCTCCAGGGCACCAACTGCAAGCTGTGCCTGGCTTCCTACCCTTATGTCAGTCCCAAGCATTCCACTTTATCATCCACTTTTTGGGGAAATATTCATTTAAACTTCATCAATAAGTCAACAAGTCAAATTGACATACATCCAGATCTGCAAACAAACCCTGCCTCATTTCCCTCATTCATCAATTATAAAGAGGCCACCATCTTTTCCTTCTAAATTGTATTTCCACAGATCGAGTATAAGTGATTTTAAGTCTATGTTAAGATATCTGGAAATGACACAAATATATGTCCATTGCATTTATTTTTCTTTCAAAATGCTGCCTCCAAGATAATGAGCTATCATGTACCTTGTACCTCAGGGTACTGCACAAGAGGTGTGAGTTACTTAACCTCCACCTGAAGACAATAACAATCACTTAGCAATGGGTCATCCATTGAGTCCTGTTACAAATAGCGTGCTGAACTCAGATCAATGGCTAATTTTTCTAGTTTTTACCCCATATCTACATCTCATATGATTACATGGGACAGGGAATCTTCCAGTTTAATTGTATATGTTCTTTTTTAATAATAATACCTCTCTTTCAGAAAAATTCTGTGGGGCTTATTACCTGAATGTCCACAGAACTAAAAACCCAGAAACAAAAAAATAAGCCCAAGAAAATAGGTTTTCTTTGCTTTACCATTTTTTTTTTCTCTATGTCCAAATATTTTCACAAGGATATTGGTGGCCTATGTTGACCAACAGACTGTAGCATTCTAGAGGCCAAACTAATAATATCTTTCAAAATCAGACACTTTGTGAATCTGTGGCAAAATACCACCTCTGCAGACGAAAGGAAGGGAGAAGTTACTTACACCGTATCGTTTGAATTTCCAGAGCTTACCTACTGAGAAAGTGTTTTCATCCATTGAGCTCTTCTTTGCTTGTAAAATAGATCTGTTTACATAGCAGAATTTGCCATCTTGATGGGGGAAAGAACATTTCCATCAATATTCATTCATTAGGTTGCTTGTGCACCAGCCTAGTGGTAGACATTGCATAGGATACAAAAATAAATGGCATCGTTGTAATGAACTCAGGAAACTATGTAATAAAGTCTCTGTGGGGATTGCAGACACAGTGCTACAGGCATTCAGAGTGTGCCATCACTTCCAACATGGGGCTCAAAGGACCCTGGAGTCTAGCTACTCGGAGGATTTTAAAAGCCCTGGGCAGCATCGGCATCCCGTGAGAACTTGTCAGAGATGCAGACTCTCAGGCCCCAGCCCAGACTACTGCACTTGCATTTTAACAAGATGCCTAGGTGAAAGTTTGAGAAGCACTAACCTCAGGAACATAGGTTAATTGGAAAAACTGTTCTCACCATTACAAATGTTCAGTGGTGTGGGCTGGCAGAAAAGTCAAGTGCCTAAGTTTCTTTGGAATCCTCTTGGTCTGTGAATTCTTGAGGCATGTTAATGACTGTTTGCATTTCTATTTGATAAAAACTCGTCAAATTACAGAACAATTTTGACAGCAGTGTAGCAAAAATCACAGGCTTGGGCTTCTGCGAATCTTTGTACCTCTTGAAAGTGTTTGAAACCAACCAGAGGTCACTTAAATATACTCCACATATCATTAAGAAGAAGCTTTATGTAAGGAACCTTTTTAAAAAAAAACACCATGATGTTTAGATGACTACACACAACTAAAGTCATCTAGACTCTGTTCTGGAAGTATTTCATTATTATGCCTCAAACAAAATCCCAGTCTTTGTCAACTTCTGTATGTCACACACTCTCTTGAAACTTTGATCTATTGGTATCTAATACTACAGAAGCTCCTTCCCACTTGCTTAGAATGTCACAGTTTATTGGATCCTTTTGATCACTATTTTCTCACTCTAATGTGCTTGTGGGCATCTCCAGTGCAACACAAAATTACTCAGTACTATTCACTCAATGCTCCTCCATTCTCCTGGAGGGAACACATGAACTTTACTTTAACCTTTGGGCACAGCCCTACATTTCTTGCTTTTATCTTTTAAGTCTCTCAGGGGACCAGTTTCAATGACATTATGTATTTAACAAGGATAATGCTTCTGACACCTTGTAGTTTTTGGTTTTTTTTTTTTTTCTGCTTATGGCATGAACCAAAATAAATGTATCCCAACAATTTGTTCACACAGCAATGTTGACAAACCAATTCCCTCTAACCAAAGCATTGTGTGTTCCATTTTTCAACATATCCTTTCAATGACTGACTTCCAATAACTCAAATGCAAATCCTCATCTACAACTTGACTGTTTGGTGTGTTGGAAGGACACCAGGCTAAGAGCAGCCTTTGGTTCTGGAGGCTCTATCAGTGACCTTGGAGAAGTGCACAGATGTCAAGCCTTGCTGTTGACTAATGCAACTTTCATCCTTATGGCACTTTTAGTCCTGTTTTCTAATTTTTTTTATTCCTCCCATCTCAGCACAGCTAAATTTACCCCCTTGCTTTATTCAGTCATATATTCTGGGTTCCTCTTTGCCTTTGAACCTCTCCCTTGCTACCTTTTCACTTGAGTTTTTTCTTTGCATAATCTTTCTCCATGTTTATTTTCTCCTCCCTGTAGGAGAAAGTACTTTTTAAATCCTACCCCTCCTGCCCCCATAATTTTGTTCTTCCATTCTCATCACCATACTGTTTCCTACAGGAAATTCCATGCCTAAAGCTACTTCTTATTGTGATGTTCTAAAACTGATCTTTCCATCCTAACTCTATCATAAGCTGTGGCTGGTAGAATTCTTCATTTTATCTTTTCACATATGGGAAATGCAGACTCATCCTTCAAAGCTCAGGACTAATGGCATCTCCTCCATGAAATGTCCCCACAACCTCCCACATTGATTAATACTTTTTTCCATTGTGTTTCCAAAGCACTTTACTTACCTATTTGAAAGCACTTATGACTTCCTATCATTTTTATTATATTATCCATTCATCCATCGAGCCTTTCACAGCAAAACAGATCCTCTGCTCCCAAGGAGCTTACAGTTTGGTGGGAGAGACAATAAAAAAGATACAAACTGTAAACAAAACTATAATTAATCATATACAATTCTGCTTTTATCAAATACTGTCAACTTTTTAAGGATGAAAAATCTGTTATTCACCATTGTATCCCTAGTTTGTGATGTTACTTATGAAACATTTTATTATACATTGTTTACCAGAATAAATAATTTAGTTAGTAATTCATTGAGAAGAGAGTCTATTTAAGAAGTTATCGATTCTACACAACTATCTTTGAAGTGCAACCTCTTTGTTTCCAAATTCTTAGGCTTTTTTCCCAGTTCTATCCCTTACAAACAGACAAATCTTTTTAGACCAGCAAAGCTTCCACCTGCCCCTCAACTACAAATGACTCTATCTGGAATCATTTCTCATTCATTTTGATTTTCCACCATGAATAAGGTTCTTTCTCTACATTGCTTCTTCTTCTTTTTTTTTTTTTTAACAAAATATCAGAAGTTGAATGAGGTTAATCCTGTTAATACCTCCCTTGGTATCAATTAGCCATTTCAGCCAGGAAGAGAAAACAAAATTGGGATCCAAATCCTTATTGTCCATTGCTGAGCTGTGTGTAATAAGGGGCCCAGCAAGTGAATCTGTAGACAAGGGTGAGCTGATACCACCCCTACCAGGACCTGTGAGCACTTAGAGGGAATCCAAGGCTGCACAGCCAGGTAAAAAGCAGTGTAGGTAGAGAAGAGGAGCACGTGAACATGGGTTTTCTTGAACAATTCTCACAGTGGTTCTCAAACTGAGGCTCAGGAACACACTTCCGTCTGTGTGGATGTCTCACGTGGTGATGATTCTCAAAGGGCAGGATAGGGGATGTGTCTTTAGGGACTCATTTCAAAATCAAGGGCAGAAAGTGAAAAGTGTAGGTAAAGGATTCACTATACCCCTGGGACATACTCCTGCCTTTCCCCTTGTGTAGGAGTCACAGGAAGGTACTCATTCTCTCTTGTTGCCTCTGTGAGAAGAGAGTCAATGTGGACTTCTGCCCTCCTCAGAGTGTTCGCAGTCATGGCTCCAGGGCTTCTCAGGACCCCTGTGTCTTCGTTGCATTGTGGAAGCCAACACAAAGCCTGCAGTTCTGTCCAGTAGGGCCACTCATCTCTGAGTTCCTTGAAGGAAGGGCTGGCAGGCTTCATTTCATATTTGTCCTTTTCAAAGAAACTTGGCCTCCAGGGCACAGTACTTTCCTGGATTTCCTCCTCCTTCTCGACTGTGTCTTTGCTGGTTCCTCCTCAACAATCCGTTCTCTGAACACTAGGCACCCCCACTTGTATCCTTGATCTTCTTTTATGGTGATGCCTTGATCATCTAATTTAGGCTTTAAATACTATCCGTACACTCATGACTCCCACATGTCCATCTCCAGCTCTCCTCTCTTCCCTGAACTTCAGACACATAGAGCCAATATAACACCTCCAAATGGATTCCTGGTGAGTATCTCAATCTCAGCACATCAAAATTGAAAGCCCAATCTGCCACCATAAATCTGGCGTACCCACAGTCTTCTCCATATCAAAAATGGCAATGTCATTCTTCCGGTTTTCAAATCAAATTCCATGAAGTCACCCTTCATTCCTCTCTTGACATCCTAAATGCAATCTGTGGGAAAAGTACAGTGGCTTTACTTTCCACACTCTCACCACTTCTCACACCTCCATTGCTATGGCCTCCCCCTTGCAGTTCACACCTCAGGGGCCAGAAGGGCTTTGTTAAAATGAAACTCAGGAAATGTCCCTCCTCTTCTCAAAACCCTCCAGTGGGTATTCCTTTTCTTAAAGGAAGAGACAATATCTTTATTGTGGCTGGCCTCTCTGGCTCCCCCATGCCCCCTTGCCTGGGCTCCTCCTAATTACATCAGCCCCCAAGTGTGCTGATAGCTCAGACCCTGCACTGCCAGAAAGCTGGTCCCCACACAACTGCCCATTTCACTCCATTGCTAGCTTCAAGTCTTTGCCCCAATGTCT
>JAQZBX010049630.1:0-19878 GCA_029593785.1 Cabassous unicinctus
AATAAATCCTAAAGGCATAGTTGACCCACCTGCCATTCAGGGAGGTATTTCCTTATTACCTTAAGTGACAGTAAGCAAGTGTGGAGAGAAATGTTTGAAGCCTCCAATTCCCTAAGGCAGGCAAAAATGAGACCGAGAAATGTTTTTGGGATTCGTCACACCCATAGGACTTATACTCCAGAGCTTTAGGGCTGGAAGCTCTCTGTCCCGGTGAAGCCTCTCTTGTCTTTGGTGAAGTGAATGACTCAAGACCACCCAGTGAGTGAAAGACCACCAGGAGGCAGCCAGGTTTTCCGTCCATCCATCCAGTGCATTCTGCCACTCGCCTGTCCTAACACCCGTGTCTGTGTGAGGCTGAGCCCCTGAGCTCTAGGCAGTTTGTGATTCTAATCTTCAGAGCAAAATCCAAGCAGCTGGGACTCCCTGCCAGCAGGCTGTCGTTTCTGTGACCGACTGAGAAGCCATCCTCCTGTTTCTCACGGTGTGTTTTGTTTCACAAGCCACACAGAAGGCAGTGAGGCAGGTGAACCAAACAGATACTGGTCCTCTGCTCCTTTGCCCTTCCCCCGTTCACCCAAGGGCGGTCGGAAGCTTCCCTCCTGCATCCCAGGGAGAAGCCGCCCTTGCCTTGCAGATGCCGTGAGTGCCTTCCTTTCCCAGGGCTGCCTAACAGAGCACCACAAACTGGGGGGCTCAAAACAATGGGAACTTACTGTCTCACAGTTCTGGAGGCTTGAAGTCCAAAATCAGGGTGTCAGTAGGGCCGTGCTCCCTCTGAACCCTGCAAGGAAGAACCCTTCCTCACCTCTTCTAGCCTCGGGCACTGGCAGTGGGTCCTTGGGGCTCCTTGGCCTGTAGCTGCCCCACTCCAGTCCCTGCCTCCGTCCGCCTTCACACGGCCTTCTCTCTGAGGCTGGGAGCTTCTCCTCTTCTTATAAGGACACTGTTCATATTGGCTTAGGGGCCTGCCTCACTCCAGCATAACCTCATTTTACCTGATTCTATCTGCCATGACCCTACAGCACACACAGGTATTGCAGGTTCGGTTCTAGAACACTGCAATAGAGCAAATATGGCGATAACGTGAGTCACGTGAAATTTTTGGTTTCCCACTGCATGTAAAAGTTAGGTTTACACTATACTGTAGACTAGTAAGTGTGTAATAGCATTATGGCAAAAAAAAAAAAGTACATTCCTGAACTAAGAAGTGACAGAGACACAAAGTGAGCACAAGCTGTTGGAAAATTGGCACCAATAGAACTGCTTGACGCAGGGTTTGCCACAAACCTTCAATCTGTGTGGGAAAAAAACGCAGTATCTGCAAAGTGCAATAAAACGAAGCACAACAAAATGAGTTATGTCTGTATTTCCACATAAGGTCACCTAGACAGGTACCGGGAGTTAGGACTTCCTGTCTCTTTGGGGGACACAATTCTTCCTATAACAGTGGGTATTTGCAATCATTTATGCATAAAATATTTACTGTGCTGTTGTAGCATGTGCTATGTGCCAGGCACACTACGTGCCCCAGCTTTACTCTTTATTAGCTGTGTGACCTTGAGCAGATTCCTAAATCTCTCTGATCATCAGTTGATCTCCTGTGGAGTAAGCCTGCTGGTACCTACATTGCCGGCTTGTCAGAAAGACTAGTAAGATGCCGCCATGGTGCAGGATGGCAGGGTGGCTAAAAAGCAAACCACGTCCTCTCTGTGCCTCACTACCTTTGTTTGTAAAATTAGGATATGCAATTGCTGTGAACACTAAATGAGATAATGCCACATTCACTCTTCAATACATTTTAGTTATTATACAAAAGTGTTATATGAAGTATAAAATGCCATATAGAAGCAAAATACAATTAACTGTTAATAGTCAAGCTCAGTCCAAAGAAGAGTCTTGGGGCCTGAGCCATGCCAAGCGCTCCGCGCCCAGCTGGTGCCCTCAAACCGCAGGCTTCCGGGCTCAGTGTCAGTTTGGAGGCCCAGACAGAAGGTCTGCTTTGGCTGTGATCGCATACACCTCTCCAGCTCGACCTACGCGCCTTTTCTGTACTCTCTCCCCTCATCTTCTCCTTCTCTTTATTTTGTAAACCACGTTCCCAAAGCATACTTTCTTAAAGGCCCAGTGTTAAGCATTTGGGCTGGTCCTGCCTGTGTATAGATAAAGAAGGTGACGTCCCATTCTCAAAAGTTCACATCCTTCTAAATGAGTTAGGGCAGAATCGAAATAATCTGGAAGCTGGAGGCTATATTGGGAGAAGGGATGTAATAATCTACTAGAATTGGAAACTACTAAAAGAAGGCTCCATATTTGTTTTCTTCGGGTTTGGGCCTACTACTATTATGGTGCTAAAGAATTCCTGCTGTAGTGACCACTGGAAATTAAATGTTAGGCTATATCTAGACCGATTTTTTAAAATAATGGACAAATTCAGATAAATAATTGGTTATTTTATTCATTCAAATTTCAAAATAACCAGTTTTTCTTGTTGTTAGAGTTCATTCCGTTTCTTTTTATACACTAGTTGGTGTATGGAGACAACATTCAGTATCTCATTTGGTGGAATAAAATGAGCACGACAAAAATATGACCATTTCTCAGATTCAGTCTTGCTCAGCCAATAGTAAGTGAGAGGGAGTGGAGAAGCTGGGTATTCAGCTTATGCCTGCATTAAGAAAACGGCTGCCCATGCTTTTAAATGATTGATGCTATAATTTTAGAAATACAAAAAACTAAAGAGAAGACTCTTGTTTCAAAACATACAAAGATGCAAATGAGAGGCAGGGGAAAAATTCAGCTAGAGTAATTTTCTGTGCCCATTGCATACTTTAAGGAAATTACATTGGCTTTCACATTTCTAGTGAAAAGCACTGTTTTGACTTAGCTGTGCTGGGACCACCTGCATCTGTTGTGTAATGTGATGGACTTGAGTCGGGAGCTGCTAGTGCTGAACCTCTCTCTATGAAAAATAGAGTGCACATAAATGATTAAAACGGGGCAACCAGAAACCTGATATTACCAGCCCTCCCTGGGATCCAATTCATTCATCAGCTCTCCAACCTCGCTGACCTCCATCACCCAGTGACTGGCTACTGAAATGATTCATTGATCCATTCTTTCATTTCACCCATTAAATTCAAAGGGGAAATATTTTCAATGAATTGACCTGTAAGCAATTGTATGTAGCTTGCTGCCCTGAGGCACACGTCATGATGGTGAGAAGCAGCATGGGTGCTGCTGTGGAGATGAGTTTGGACAGAGAAGCCACAGCATTTCTTACACATCGTCTGTCCACCGATTAACTGATTATCCAAGCTAATCCTCTCCCAAGTCTCCATTCTAGCCTAACGTTAAAAGGTACAGGTGTACGAATAGAAAGAATATACTGGCAGGTACAGAGATCTAATTGGATTTCTGTAGAGACGATACATGAAGAATTTTAAAAATGTGTTTATATTTATAGTTATGAAGGAGATGGCCAGTGTTGAGAAAAACATATTTCCTTCAAAACGGAAGGAGGAAAGAAGGAAGGCAAGAAGGAAGGGAGGGAGGGAGGGAAGAAAGAAGTGTTGAAATACACCATTATATAGCATTTGCTCCATACTAAAATTTTGTTTATTTTAAATTCAAATTTAACTAGGCATCCTGTATTTTCTCGGGCAATCCTAATACAGATAAAATAGGCACAAATAGCCTCAAGTGCAAGAGTAATAGTAAAATATAGTTAGTGTGTATTACCTTTCTTTTAGTGTAATTTAAAATGGTAAGTTTGTATCATTTGATTTTTAATCGTGGCTATGTTGAACAACCTACTCACAAAATTCCTGAAAAGTTAACATTCAGCTTTGGCAAGCCACCTCCAGCACATGCTTAAAAATACTCGTCCTCTACCAGAGGCTTAGACCTTGCAACTGCAATATGGGTTTTGATTTGAAAGAGTAGCTCAGCTCAGAATGTTACTATGATATTAAAATAGCTATAAACATGGCTTCATTAAATTTCACGTGAAGCAAATTTCACAGGGTAACAGAACTCTCCCACCCTCCCAGACCCTCACTGGGAAAATTCTCTGTACCAAAGAAGTCTACCTCTTCTTTTCCAATTTTAGGTTGTAAGGGCAAGGCAGCACTCTTCCCTTTGGAAGATTTTAATGAAAAAGTTATAACTTCAAAGCTTCTGCCATTTTTGGGTGGGGGCTGAAGTATGGGGACTGAGAGGAGATGGTCCCTTTGTCCTTTTATTTTGCTGAGCACTTGCACCAAATATTGGTTTTGCAAAGATAAGCTGAAATTGTGTTTGGGGTAAAGATGAAAAACTTGCACTTATCCAGAAAGTAATCCAAGTAGGGGCATGTAGGCTTCTAGTTAGGGAGAAAATACTCTGAAGGTGAGTGAGCTCTGAAGGACAGAACACTGTGGAGGTCTAAGCAGCCTATTTCTTTAATTTAATAAGTAAATAAACACAGGTGCCCCTCATTTTAGTCAAACATTATGCTCACAAGGATTTCCAAAATCAATCATCTTTTATAACATAAAAAGGCACTCTTATTTTGTGATATAAACATTTGCAGTGTAAATTACCACCCCATATAATTTTTTCTTAGTTTAGGTTTTCATTTAGATTTTCTTTAAGTGAGGAGCCTCAAGTAGAAGTCCTATATTATATTCTAAATTTATGCATTCTCTAGCTTAATTCTCAGTGAACATTAGCCCTAATTTTTAAGTTCAGTTGTCCTGGGAAAACATAAAAATATATACTAAAATGCAACATTAAAAACATTTGTTCTACATCATCCCAAATCCCTCGAGATTGAGAAATGAACAAGAATTAGTGTAACCACTGACCAGAGCGTAGTTATTGTTATTGAAGTTGTTATCTTGTGTTGACTAACTTGTAACATTGATATAAAAATAACTTTTTTAAAATAAAAAAAAACACAATTTGTCCTAGAGTTTCTGTTTGGGGTGATGGAAAAGTTTTGGTAACAGATGGTGGTGATGGCAGCACAGCATTGTGAAGGTAATTATCACCACTGAATTATATATTCAAATGTGGTTAAAAGGGGAAATTTTAGCTTGTATATATGTTACTAGAATAAAAATGTAAGGAAACAAAAAACCACAACAACACGGGACTGTACAACACAGTGTTTGTATAAACTATGAACTATAGTTAATAGGATTATAATATTCTTTCATCAATTGTAACAAAGGTACCAAGGTAATGCAAAATGTTAATAATGGGAGGGGTATATGGGACCCCTACATTTGCTGCCAGATTTCTCTGTAAACCTACAAGTTCTCTAATAAAAAATATTAAGAACAAAATAAACAGTTGTCAGTATTTTATGTCAGAGCCTGTCCTTGGCAAAGACATCTGCATAAAAATATCAAGTTTGAATATCAATAACAGTAATCAGCTACAAAGTTCCCTAATTTAGTTCCTTTTGTTAATTCCCTCATTCTTCTTAATAGAAAATAATATTATAAATAGGAACATTTACTAAAAATGTTTGACGTCTCTTCCATTGATTTGAATCAATAAAGTATTGATACTCAAAGTATTCCTACAGGGTGTTTAAAGACAAGATTAAAAAGCACTTACAAAAAATTTTATTTAAAAAGTTGTTTATAGACTACTTTTCAAATTGATTTTTGAATAAACCAGAAAAATGCTATGTTAGCGATACTAATTGAACTAGACAGAATTAAATTATTTTGTTAGTATAAAAGGTCTAATAAGCTTCTTCTAACCTCTTGATTGAACTGGAATTGATGAATTCAGAGGAGCATTTTAAAATTATTTTTAAAGATCACATTACTTGCCAAACACTCTGTTTTACTCAGGGTATTAAGTGATGAAAAACAAATCCTCCCAGGCCTTACCTTTGCAAAATGAAACTGAATTTATTTCCATTTTTCTCTCAGTGATATTGAAGTTAGCTATGCAAATCAAAGAGAGAGATGGTAAATTTGCCCTAAATAGAAATCCAAAATTAATTCAAAACTTTAATAAAAATTTTATACAGAGTGTGGAGGAAATAAAATGACAAAAGTACAAGGAAAAGTGGAAAGAAATGATTTTATCTGGGACATCGTCTCATTCTTATATAGTACATGTTGACATTTGCTGCTGCTATTGCTAACACGTGCTCCCATTAATTTTGCCTTCAGCTGCTAAAGAAGCCAGAGCATCTCCTTTCGTACACCAAGGAAAAGGTCACCAGGTGACGACCAAGGATCCTGGGTCAGCCAACTGGTTGTGTGACTTTGGCCAGTGACCTCGTCACTCGGGGTCTCAGTTGTCTGCTCTGGAGAATAAAAAGTAGGAGCATATATTCAAACCGCTTCCTGTCTAAAATTCTACAATTCCTACCTGAAAATCCTGTGACTCTGAGCTCAACATTGAAACAGAAGAGCAGGTGCCGCAAATGACTCAGCAACACGTCGGCCGTTAGGTGGTGAGTCATAAGACTCTGGCAGCCCTCTTTCAGTTCTGCTTCATTCGATGAAAAGCTCGTGACTTTGTTTCTCTGACCAGAGCTTTATGAGAATCAGAATATTAACAAATGCTCATTTAATTGGGTTTGTTAAGGAAAGACACTTGAAGAAACTTGTCAGAGTTTCCACTTAGACATCAGAGCAATGGATTTGTCACCAAGTCACATATGCTAGAAATTACATCTTTTGCAACTAGTTAAGATTTTGGTTCAAAAATTATACGTCAACTTAAAAATATGCAATAGGGCACATTTCAAAATTACTTCAGAGAGCACACTAGAAAAAAATGTTACCACCGCTGCTCCGAATCGTCCTATGCTATTCTGTGCCTTATTCCTAATCCCAAACATAATGCCAGGTACATGGTACACCTCTAGTAAATCATGAAGAAAAAGAGCAAACAAAACTTTGGGGAAATCTCCCCATGAGTAAATCCCCCAGTATTCTCCGCCACCTCTTGCACCTGCCGCTCCCTGCGCTAAGCAAATGGCAGACTCCAAGAAAGCTTAGTAAAAGGACTATTTATGAAGCATAGGCAGGTATGGAGGAAACCACAAAAAAAGAGCCAGGAGTCTGTGGACTAGTAAGAGCAGCTGTCACAACTCTTAGGCTTGAAAGGGAAGAAGGAGCAGAGCCCAGTGGGAGAGAGCATGAAAGGGGCACCTAAGAGGAGCTGTGACTTTTAGTGGCATTTCTGCAGCCAGCCCAAGGTCACCCTGCAGAGACGGAGCCAGAGATACAGGTCCTGCCTCATTGCCTTCCCTCCTTCTGATCCTACCAGGGTTCCCCACTGGGCAAACCCAACTGGAAACTTTCAAGCCCAGGCAAGTCTGCCCCTGGGGCAGGGAGCTTGCAGAAGGCACTTGGAGAGCAATGGAAATGAAAGCTATCTGGCTTGGTGAACGGAGCACTCATTAAAAATACCTCAACATGGAGAAGTACTGATGCATAATGTATGTAGAAGTTTTATTGCAAATATTCTTGCTGACCTGATTTTGTAATAATCAGGATAAGCTAAACATTCGCTGTATTAGAAACCATGCATGTGTCCCCAGACCTAGTTTTTCTCCCTAGGTCTGGTTTTTAGAATGCTGGTGATAAACTAAGCCTGATTTATTATATGACCATCCTGTATGGGAAAAGACTGTAATTTTGGGCATCTTTGGTCAACCTTAAGAGATAGAGCAGGGGGACAGATGTGGCTGGGGTGATTGGGCATCTGTCTCCCATACGGAGGGACCTGGGTTCGATCCCTGGGACATCCCAGTAAAAATAAGAAAAAGAAAAATATAGAAGGCGAGTGCACCACCAGGCCCTGCAAGCAGGCGAGCTGTCAGGCCCCGTCTTCGGGTACGCGGTCAGGCCTTGCACGTGGGTGAGCCGCCAGGTCCCGCGAGCCACGCAACAAGATGATGACATGACGGGAGAATGACACAAGGGAGCGCCAAGACGAAAGGCGCCGAAAAACCAGGAACTAAGGTGGCACAGGCAGTGGGACTCCTCTCTCCCACATCAGATTCCAAGGATTAAATTCCAGTGAAGACAGGAGGAAAAGGATGAGAAAAGAGGGCAGGAAATGGACACAGAGAGTTGCCCAGCGAATGGACACAGAAACGGCAAAAATGGGGGTGGGGGTGTAAAAATGGATAAAAGTAAATAAATAAATAAATCCTTAAATAAATGTATAGGGGAGGAAGATACGGACTATAGTTAGTGATAGTACTTTGACGATTCTCTTTCATGATTTGTTAACAAATGCTTCACCACAATGCAGGGTATTTGGTGTGGGGGGGAAGGGATGATGTGTGGGAGCCCTGTATGATGTTATGCATGTTTGTTTTGTAAGTTCACGATGTTTACTGAACACTTATAGTTTTTGTATGTTCATATATGAATGATACACTTCAATAAATTGTTTTTTAAAAAATAAAGAAGTTTTAATTAACTTGACTGTAAAAGTGGGGAAATGGATAGAGTTGATGGTAGTGCAATTGGTTTATAAATGGGACTGTGGCTACAAAGGGTTGTCTAAGGATGTAAAAGTCAATTGAAAGAGGGGAGCAGATGTAGCTCAAGTGGTTGAGTACCTGCCTCCCACATATGAGGTCCTGGATTCGATCCCCAGTACCTCCTAAAAACAAAACAAACAACAAACAGATGAAAAAAACAACCCAGGGGAGCCAATGTAGCTCAATGGCTGAGCACCGGCTTCCCACATGTGAGGTCCCAGGTTCAATCCCTGGTCTTGATACCTCTAAAAAAAAAAAGTCAATTGAAAGAAAGCTAGAGAATAATCTAGGGACTGAATAACATAGTGAACCCAGAGATGGATGAGAATTGTGGTTAATAGTACAAATCCAAGAATGTCCTTCTGTGAACTAGAATGGATGTATGTCACTATTACAAGGAAGTGGGAATGTGGAGAAGCTTGGGAAAAACACAATTAATGTAACCTATGGACTATAGCTAACAGCAATACTGAAATATTCTTGCATCAATGCCAAAGACGTACTGTGTTAATAATAGGGGGTTATAGAAAAAATATACCAAATGTACGCTATAGACCATAGTTAGTGGTAATAGTCTAATGATATTATCTCATAATCTGCAACAAATGTTCCACAGCAATGTAGAGTGTTGGTGGAGGGGTGTTGTATGGGAATTCCACACATGTGCATGATTGTTTTATAAGTTCACAACTTCTCTAATAAAAATATATTTTAAAAATTTACCTCAATACTATGGAAAATTATCCACTTAATTTTAGTTTGCTTCAGATATAACAAGGCCTAATAATAAAAATAAATCAGACCTCCTGATCAAACACTTCAGGGAAGCATTCTTGGGCACATTCTGATCACATCTGAAAATAAAGAAGAACACTTATGAAGGTAATTATTCTGGATGTGTCTATAGGCAGAGTATAATGCAGAATTGGGAAGGACCATGGACAAAAGAACCTTTTGAAAGGCATTTGAAGGACCAGGATTCATATCATTTGGGAACTTTGATTTGGTTTTGCGATTGGGATGGATGGATGGATGGATGGGTGGATGGATGGATAGATGGGTGGGAGGATGGATGGATGGAAAGATAGATGGGTGGATGGATGGATGGATGGGTGGATGGATGGATGGGTGGGTGGATGGATAGAAGAAGCACTGTTGATGTGGAGCAAGGAATGCTAACATCATCTGCAATGGGACCATCTCCCTACTTCCTGATTCTGAAACACAACTAAAATATAACAGCTTTGACAATATAACACCCTCACCCACAAGTAGGTTGCTATACAAAGACATCATTCAACAAATGCTTATCGATCATGGACTGAGGGCCAGGCACCATTAGAGAAGCTGTTGATACAACAGTCAATAAGACAGACATTGTCCCTGCCTTGATGAAAGCTTTTTCAGACAAATCTTGTGCAGAAGTCCATTATATGTACATAAAAGATGGAAGGTGAATAAAGGTAAGAGTAGAATGCTCTGATTTAATTAGCTGTAGAGAGCTGGAGCCCTGCTGTGTCGCCACTCCTTCTGTCCCTTGGAACACACTGTCCTCATAAGCTTTACACAGTTTGATCATCCCTAGGGTTAGGGATGATCTACCTACTGGAAAGGCTACATTCAAATAATCCCAGAAAACCATTTTCCCACAATTCTCATTCAAAAATTTTAGGGAGTTAACTATATTATTGGAATGTTGTAGCTTTATCATCCATCCATCCATCCATCCATCCATCCATTCAATTAATGAGTGTCTTCTGCAGCTTGAGCACTGAGAGCACAGTAGTGGAAAAGACAAGCTCTTGCCCTTGTGCCATGTCCATTCTAGCCAGGAAGGGAGACTTTGAACACTTCATCACATAATCACGTATGCAATTACAATTGTGATGAGTGCTGTGAAGGGAAAGCGCAGGACGCTTTGTGAGTGTAGGGCTGTGGAGGCTTCCTTGAGGAAAGACATGAGGGCAGATGACTGGATGATTAGCAGGAATTCATTGGTCTAGGCGTTGCAAACTCAGATTCCTTCAGGGTGCAGGCAGGTAAGGCCATGTATGCATGTGGCAGGGATAAGATGGCCGGAAAGAGTAAGACCCAAGACAGACCGCGTGGAGCCCACTGGCCTTAGGGCATCCGAATTCAAGCTTGAAGATGCTCTGGACTGGCCAAAGCAGAGAGGTCTGCAGTCAGAGAGAGCAGAAGGGCTGGCAGCTTCTGTGATGATTCCGGCAATGATTCAGGCAGAAGGAACAACAGGAGCAAAGGCCCTGGGGTAGGGAAGAGCTGGCTGTTTTGCAGAGCTAAAAGAAAGTGATGGTAGCTGGGGGCAGACTCCAAAGGAGAGGGAGTGGTTCCGATGGGCAGGCAAGGGAAAGAGTCAAGTCCTTCAAGGCCTGGCAGAGGAGGTGAGGGCCTTGTTCTCTATCCCAAGGACCCTCGGATGCATTGGAGGGTTTTCAGCAGAGAAGCACATTAATTAGACTTCCATTTTTGAAAGCTCACTGGGTAGCAACATAGGAATGGATTGGAAGCAGATCAGTTAGGAAGTGGTTCCCCATCTCTCCTTCAGTTTTTCACTTAAATTATTTCAATAACTCTGTTGTTCTTTCTGTCGTCTTACCTCCTGTATTCGTCACTCTAGATGACCAAGCTGGAAGCTTTCCTGCCATGGATGGAAAGGGCTGAAATTAAAACCTGGAGCCCCATGCACAGAATGGCCAACGTAGACTTTGAATCGCTATCTGAAACCAAAACAGTTAAAACAACTCTTGTCCTCCAGACACGATGTGATTGGAGAGAGCGGTCCTGAAACCAATCAATATTAAATGCTTTGACAGGAACTACGGTCTCTGAATCCTAAGTTCATGGGTGCACTGAGCCTGGAGAGCTAAAATGCTGCCAGAGGTGGAAAATCAATTGTGGCCTCCCCAGCCAAAATAAACCCATTGCTGGACTTTATCATTCAGTTTAGTGTTTTACAAAACAACCCTTATGATTGCATGCAGGCTTTTTCCATTTAACAGACACAGACACTTACGATGCTACTGCTTGTGTGTATGAATGACTAGCACTGGGAATTTGCCCCCTCTCTTGGTGGCACCCTTCTAAGTCTTTAAAAAACAAAAAAGAGACTGGTTGCTTTAGGGGCTGACTGTGAGTCAGCAGATCTCCATCATGTTTACTTGAAGGAAACAATTTGAAGTTAGAGACAAATTGAGTAAGCCAGACACATTTGCTTCTCCTTTTTTAAAAATAAAGGAAATAACAAGCTCTTGTAACTCTCATGCACAGCCCAACGTGATGCATTTGTGTTTCTGCTATTACTGTACAAGACAAGTTGGTTGAGCACTCTGATGGTGAAACTGTTTTTTTCCCCAACTTATTTATTCATAGGTGTATGCAGGCACACACGTAATCGCTTCTCTCTTTTTCTCTCCTTACAACTTTGTACAAAACGTATTTGTATGCTTTTACTCCTGCAAATAAAGCCCTCGGAGAAGTCACTGCCTTCATGGATTTGCCTCAGTGAAGTTCCATTCCTCTTTATGATGTCACTAGATTAGACTGAAAACTCTTTAGGGTTGAATTTAATTTTCTAGCTAGTATAAAGTCCTTAGGTAACCGACACAAAATCTTGGGGTGTTGGGAAATGAACTTTCTTGCAGAGATCATGCATTTCTGCTCATGATGGAGGGAAGGGCTCTCTGCTACAATCTCTGCAGAGGTCATGGACTTCCTACGCTTTTTGGTGAACTCAACACTTAGAAGTTTCTTTCACACAAGACTTGCATCCATGCTCCCTTCAACATCAGCTGTGAGAAGGCAGGTCAGCCCCAAGGTCAGTCAAGCAAGGTTGGCGTCGTGAGCGGCCTGATCCGTCTCAGATCCCTGCCCAGACATCTGCCAAACCGCTTTCTCCCTCCAAGTGACAAAAGAGATAGAAAATGACAGTTGTCATCAGCCCCCTTCTTACCCTGATGTTTTCAGTCCTTAGCAATGAGAGTTTCTACACTGAGGCATTGTGTTGATTGTCTTTACTTTGAGGAAGCCAAATCTCTGCTATTTTCTGGAAAGATGTGTCAGTGCTTTTGAGGCAGGCTAGATCAGGAATCAATAGAGAGATCTTGAACCTGGCAAAAAAAAATGCCACCATTAAACATGTGGCCATCGGTGCCCCACAAGACGGCTGCTGAAGGAACCTGCAAGAACCACCTTCGGAATGAGATTTCCTCCAGAAGCCAGAGAAGCCCCGGATATTCTCCAAGGGCTTTATCATTGGGCCCCCCCAGCGGATGGATGGCTGGGATAACCAATCAAAACAGCAAACAACTGGGACTCCTCCCCCGACATTAGCAAAGGGGCAGAGTAATTAGTGGTTTAAAAGGCAAAGGCTGATCCCCCCTGCTCTTACCTTCTTCCCGCCTGCCTGGATCAGCACACAAGTAAAACTGGGCATTTTGTAATCTGTAATGGGGAATTGTAGCCTGTAAATCAGCCCTCTTCATCACTTGATCACTTTCAGCCCCTTCCTCTCTACATGGGACCCATAATCTGTTATTTTCTCCCATTTCTCTTCCCTCCCCTCCTTAGTAAATTACTGGCCTAACTAACCTGGCTTGCTCTTGAAATTCATTTTATGTAGCTTAGGTGATGGTCAAAAGGTTAAAATCCACAATTAGGAGGCAAACCATGTCATATCTTACTAAAAACTCTTTGAGCCAGAGAGTTGGCAGCTTATGCTGCTGCTGAAGACTTTCAAGTGTATTGTTTTGTTTTCCTTGTGACTATAAATGGTAATATCCTGTACTTTATTTTGATGCTAAGCCTCTTATTGTTTCACCTACACTAAAAGCTGAAAGAGATTAATGAGATATGGGACTTAGTGAAGTGTCCAAGGAAGCATTCAACGTACTCATTTGTTCTGAACATGTGCATGATTCAAGGCATAAAGGGGCCGTTTCATTGAGAGTCCTTCTGATATGGCTATTTCATTACCTCTAAAGCAAAGAACAACTTTTACAGAGCACTGACTGGGATGAAATTCCTTCTTCCTAGCCTTAGAGGCCTAAGCATTTAATACGGCAAACACCTCATTAGGGAAGTGAGCCGTGGGGTCACATGTGGCAGTGTGGAAAGAACCAGAAGCACTGGCCTTGAGTCCCACCCTACGTCCCTTCACTAGGCCTTGCCAGCAGCTAGTGCATGGGGCTAGGAGAGTGAGACAAGAGCACATCCCCCAACGAGAGCTGGATGGGATATAGGGTGGCCTCCTAGTGGCAGAGGTTGAGGACAGAGCCCCGGGCCCTCAGGGGACACCAGGCCATGTGTGTGGATGCATGGCTTAGCAGGGTGTGACTTGAGGCAGCCCTCTGGGGAGCTCACCATGGGATTCGAGGTCCATTCTGCCTGGCACGGTTTGGCTTGATGTCATTCCGAACTTGGGCATTGAGGCTGGTTGAGTTCAAACTCCTTGACTTTGCACCGATGGATTCTCACAGGAAAACTTACTTCTCACCTCTCTCTGGCTTGTGTTCCTAATAGCCAGCTTACATTCTGGAGCATGCTCAGCCCTTTCCCCGGCCATGCCTTTGCCCTCCCAGTCCCACCACCTGGGTGCCCCATGTCCACCACCACGGGCCTCACCCTCCCCTTGCACAGATGCCCAGGTCTCCAAGCCAGGCCTGAGCTCGGCATCCGCAGAAATTGCACAGCTCTTGCTTTGCATTTCTTCTCTGAATTAAACCTGTGGCTTGACCTCTGAGGGCATGCCTGCAACTTCTACATTTTAGCTCTGCCCCCAGGACTTGAGGTTGGTGCCTTCAATGGAAGCATTACCCAGGAAAGGCCTATTCAGCTGATCTCCAACCACATTGCTGCCTGGCCTGCCCATTGAGAGGGAATAAGATAACCATGATTCCATGGTTCGCATAGTGCAAAGTTATTGGGGAAGAAAAGTGGAGAAGGCTGACTATTACACTACAAAGTATACAGCATGTTTTATGTGTGCGTACACCTGTGCATCTATGTTTATGATATATCACATACGTTTGAATAATCAAAAATAATCCCTAAATAATACTGCTCTTACTGAAAGGTAACGACAATCTATTTATTATTAACCGTGGCCCAGACGTCCTGAAAATCTCCCAGGAATAAGACGAATGAAGTGGATAGAGGGCTTGAGGACAGTAATTTCAGACTTTCCCTGCGGGCTGAGAGAGAGGAAGCCTGAGTTCATATTATCCTAAGAACTCCATTGCTTCGTGACTTCTGTAATTCCTGCTTTACTGGGAGCAATGGAGTGAGAGTGGCGAGGAGGCCTGCTGCCTCTCTCCCCTTCTCTGGGCCCTCTCTGTAGCCACAACTGGGACTGCTTCCCCCACCCCCGGGCATTTCCTCGCCCAGCATAGACTGCTCTGTCCCCTTCCTACTTTCAATAGAAAGAAACACCAAGACATCAAGGACAATCATCGTGCCATCCATCAGCGTCGCTTAGGATGAGGTCCAGCTAGTTGACTTCATTTACTCAGTTTTTGTGATTTGAGTAAATTACCTGGTGACTTGATGACTACAGAACTGAGTTTTGTTCTGGAAGTGGAAACTGAGTTCTCGCCTGCTATGTTGTCAAAGCCCCGTGGCTTTTGCCTCTGGAGTGCTGGATGCCCTTGAAAAGCTGTAGCCTCAGTGCAGGAAGGCAGGCTCCAGAGTTCCAGCATCGGCCAGAGGCGCTGAAAGCAGAGCTCCTACAGGGCTGCTAGCGAGCTCAGCAGTGAGCCACCCACCCAGCCTGAGAGCTTGTCCAGCAAGGACGGGGGTCAGCTGGCCTTGGTGATCTGAGGAGGCAGCAGTGAGGACCAGAAGGAGCGGTGCCGAAAGATCCCCAGGGAACACGACTGAATGAAGACCAGGCATTAGAAGCAAAAAGGGAAATACAGTGTGTTTAAATGAGATCATCTCTAATATAAGCCTAATTAAATTAAGGAAATCAAAGCCTAGGCACTTTCATCCTAAAACTCTATTTCCATGCAATCCAATTACTTCCCCTGTGGCTGTGGCTTTAAATAGTTGCCATCGCCTGTCACTTTGAATTCCGGCTCCCTGCCCCCCACCGCTGACAGCTTTCACAGTCAAGGTCCAGTTATTAAGTGATTGCAGCTGCCAAACGGCAGACTTCTGGCAGAGGTTCAGATGCTAGCCAAGGACACCACGTAGGAGAATGCATTTTAAAATACCACGCTTCTTTCATGCTGTTTGCCCGCCTGCACCCCTTGCCCATCACTCTGCAGAGAAGGTTAGTATATGTGTGCTCCACTCTCCTAAGTTCTTTACATTTACCTTTTACCAACATTAGACGCCAGCAGTCCGGCTCACAGTACTCATTACAGAAGGGAGAATGGAGGCCACGGGCGAGGAAGGCACACTGTGCTCACAGCTGGCTGGAGAGGCTTCCAGCACCCGCCCCCTCCCCAAATGGAACCCAGTGGATCATTACCCAAAGCTACCACTGTCCTCAAAAGCCAAGCCAAACCGTGCGGCTCTAACTGAGCCCAAAAGCCTCTTCATGGGGCCCTGCAAGAGGGGGACATCCGTTTTGGCCAACTTTCTCAGCTCTCAGCTTTTCAGGAGAAGAACATGATTTTCAGGGAAATCAAGAATATGTCAGGGGAATATTTTTAAAATATTATCCCTATTACAATAGCAAGACATGCTATAGTATTTTCATTATAAACCTAGAAGGGGGAAGCTTTACCTGATCACTTAGGATATTTTTGAAGAATATTAGCATTTAGCCTCCCTGAAATTTTATGTTTATTTAGATATTCTTGATGTCTGGACACCATATCAAATTGGAAGTGGAGTACATATTGAACCTGTCAAAAGTTTTTTATGATTTTGGGAAGTTCATTCTTCTTAAGCATTATTTAATATCATACACATAAAACAATGTTATGGTATCATAAAACCTAATTTGTAAAAATGTTAAAAATATTTGATGCTCAGAATAATCAAATATGGTGAATTTATAGCTTACCATATACACAAGTTTTTTTTAATTATCTTAGAAATTATTTTTCATTCATAATTTTTATTTTTATTTATAATTTTTTAATATAGCCAATCTTAAATAAACTGAAAATACAGTAAAAAATATATATAAAGAAAATGCCAAGCCGGCCTCATCCTGGCCTGCAGGTCACTGTCATGATAGTTAATAACCCTGCTCATTGAAAGAGAAGAACATATGTGGCAAGACAGAGGTTTCACAGCTTCTACTGGGTCTGTGGACATAGAAATGCTCCCAACTAAAGTACCCCTAAATCAATTAAATGTAACCTACCCACAAAAACATCACAGTTGATTATGTTACACTTGTAGGATTTTATATGGGCTAAATTCTATAAAGCTTTGAGGTTAGAAATTTTATGGGCAGATTGAGAAAACAAGTTCTCTCTAGCAATTTTCATGACTGGATTTCCTACTGAAGTCTGCTTCTGAACAGTATAAAAATATGAATTTGGGAACTGTCATTACTACTTAAACATTATGTGAAGGAAAATCTTCTCTTTGCCTCTTTTTAGGGTAATGAATCAAGAAATTCTACTTTGGTCCCATAAATTGTGAAATGTAGTCAAATTTCCAGAAAAATCTGCAGTCGTGAATAGCTCCTGAATAAACTATTCAACTGTTAGGGTGCTGTCAAATCAGTTTTGTTGTTAATTTTAATAGAATTGACTTTTGCAAGTGTCTCATCATAAAGCTAGCAGTGGTTCTGAACTTTGGATACCCTTAGAATCACCTGGAAAATTTTTAAGTTACAATACTCAGGCCCCTCCCTAAGCCAATTAATCAAAATCTCTCCAAGGGTGGGACCTGGGCATCAGAATTTTCCAAAGCTCTCAGATGACTCTAAAATGCAACCAGAGTTGAAAACCATCAATCTGTAGCCTGAAATGCAAATTTAAGAGGTATTGCATGTAGAAAACAGAGGAAAGCATAATTAACTGACCTAGGCACACCACATAAAATCACTGATATCAAGTCACCAAATAGCCATTATGGGGAAAAGAAAACAGAGCCAAGCCATTTTATTTGTTCAGATTCTGTGACAGCTAAGTAAATCTTCAATGTTCTAAGTGGGCCTGCTCTACCAAAAAGACTAGCATCTCCTTCCAATGTTAGCAGAGCTCAATTCATCAGCAGGAAAGAGGACACTCTACTGAAATGGCCCAGGCCTTCCCTGAGCTGGGGCACACCAGACAGTCTAGTAATGAATATTATATCAGTAAAAGTAACTGAAAGTGTAAAAAGAGTGGTGAAAATAAAATATGACAGATAAAACCCAAAGGTTGAAATGGGTGAAATAAGAACTGCCTTTGCAGTAATAACATTGAATGTTAATGGATTAAACATCCCAATTAAAAGGCACAGACTGGTGGAATGGATAAGAAAATATGAGCCATCTATATGCTGTCTACAAGAGACTCACCTTAGACCCAAGGATACCAATGGATTGAAAGTGAAAGGCTGGGAAAAGATATTCCACACATGCAGTAACAACAACAACAACAAAAACTGGAAGAGCTATACTTATATCAGATGTAATAGACTTTAAAAGTAAAACTGTTATTAGAGACAAGGAAGGACAGTATGTATTAATAAAAGGGGCAATTCATCAGGAAGAAATAACAATCATAAATGTACATGCATCTAACCAGGATACCCCAAATTACGTGAGGCAAACTCTGGCAAAGGATGGGATAAATAGATATTTCTACAATAATAGTTGGAGAATTAAATACACCACTCTCAGCATTGGCTAGAACATCTAGGCAAAGAATCAATAAAGAAACAGAGATATTGGGTAATATGATAAATGGACTAAACCTAATAGACATATACAGAACATTGCACCCCAAAACAGCAGGATATACATTCTTGTCCAGTGCTCATGGGTCTTTCTCCAGGAGAGACCATATGTTGGGTCACAAAGCAGATCTCAATAAATTCAACAAGATAGGAATTATACAAAGAACTTTCTCTGATCATAATGGAATAAAGTTGGAAATCAATGAGAGGTGGAAAAAGGGAAAATTCACAAATATATGGAGATTAAACAACACACTCTTAAATAGTCAGTCAAAGATGAAATTGCAAGAGAAATCAATAAATATTTCAAGATGAATGAAAATGAGAACACAACATATCACAACATATGAATATTCAACGAAGGCAGTGCTGAAAGAGAAAGTTACAGCCCTCGATGCTTACACTAAAAAAGAAGAAAGAGCTAAAATCAGTAACCTAACTACACAGCTGGAAGAGCTAGAAAAAGAACAGCAAACTATTCCCAAAGCAAGTAGATGGAATGAAATAAAGATGAGAGCAAAAATAAATGAAATTGAGAAAAAGTAAAAAAGAAAAAAAACTAAAATAAAAATAAACAAAATAAAGAAATTAAAAATAGAAAAAGACAACAAAAAATTTAAATAACAAAAAAAATGAAATTGAGAACAAAAAAAATAGAGAGAATTAAGAAAACCAAAAGTCCATAGTCCATAGGTCACTCCAGTTATAATCTTATCTTCGAGAAGATTAACAAAATCAACAAACCCTTAGATAGACTGACAAAAAAAGAAAGAAGATGCAAATAAATAAAATGAAAACAGGGACATTACTACTGACCCCACAGAAATAAAAGAGAGCATAAGAGAATATTATCAACAACTGCACACCAACAAACTAAACAATGTAGACAAAATGGAAAAATTCCTAGGAATGTACAAAAAACCTACCCTGACCCTAGAAGAAATAGAAGACCTCAACAAACCAATTACAAGTTAAGAGATTGAAACAGTCATCAAACAACTCCCCAAGTGAAACTCCACTTCTCATAGTTTCAGAAGTGATTTCTACCAACCATTCAAAGAAGATTTAATACCAATCTTACTTAAGCTTTTCCAAAAAATTCTGCACAAGAAGGAACACTACAAAACTCAGTCTAGGACACCAATATCACCCTAATACCAAAGCCAGATAAAGATATTATGAAAAAAAGAAAATTACAGACCCATTTCCCTAATGAATATAGATGCAAAAATCCTCAACAAAATACTTGTTAATCAAATCCAACCACATATTAAAAGAATTATTCATCATCATTAAGTGGGTTTTATACCAGGCATGCAAGGGTGGTTCAACACAAGAAAATCAATCAGCGTAATACACCACATAAATAAATCAAACAAGAAAAATCACATGATCTCATCGATTGATACAGAAAAGGCATTTGACAAAATACAGCATCCTTTCTTGATAAAGAAACTAAAAAAGATAGGAATTGAAGGAAACTTTCTCAACATGAAAAAGGCCAT
>JAQZBX010049631.1:0-19868 GCA_029593785.1 Cabassous unicinctus
TAGGATATTTCCAGTACTCAGAACTACAGGTCCAGGAGCTCCACGAGGATATTTACAGTACTCAGCACTTCACTAGGATATTTATAGTATTCAGAACGACAGGTCCAGACACTCTACTAGGATATTTACAGTACTCAGAACTACAGGTCCAGGCACTCCACTAGGATATTTCCAGTACTCAGAACTATAGGTCCAGGCGCTCCACTTGGATATTCACAGTACTCAGCGCTCCACCAGGATATTTACAGTACTCCGAGCTACAGGTCCAGGCTTTCCACTAGTGTATTTACAGTACTCAGAGCTACAGGTCCAGGCACTCCACTAGGGTATTTACAGTACTCATGCTTACTCAGTCCAGATGCTTTGCCAGGCTCTCCGTGAGACGGGCTGTGGCTGACTCCACCACTGCTGTGTTTATTTGCACCTAGTACACATACAGCGTCTGAATTTGCTGACACTCTCAACAGCAGTGTCTAGAGCACCCTGAGCAGTCTTCTCCAGTGTTCTGAGCAACAATCGCGTTCTCTTCCTGGTCAGTCCAGTTCTTTGTTTTGTAGAACAGTCTAGTCTCAACAAAGCCCTAGCACAGGTTCTGTCCCTGATGCATTTCCTCTCTTTGGCATTAATGTGGACTTCAGCTCTTTCCTCTGAAATGGAATCACATTTCTAACACTCAGAATTCCTGAATAGTCTAAATGGCCATTTTTGCCCTAATGCTTTTCCACGAAGCAGGATGATACTAAAATTGGACACTAGCATGTTACATGGTGGTGGCGTTACTCAAGACAGTGAAGGGAGGAAAGCCCCCTGAGCTGCGCCCTCCTTTTCACAAGACGGACAGGAGGCCCCTCCTGGGACTCAGCTTCAGGCCCCCGGAGCAGCTGCGAGGACTAGAACACCAGGCCTCTGCTGGCTGCGCAGTGCTTCGGCATCGTTAATTCTATCCCTTTCCTGTTCAAAATCAACGCATAGGAGCATGATTTAAATACTAAAGCCTTTCCAGATACAAAAAAGAAATGGCCAACCCTCCTGTCTTAGTCTCCCGGTCGCTCTGACCAACACCAGTGGGCTGGCGTGAATGGCAGAATGTGCTGCCTCGTGACTTTGGAGGCTGGAAGGCTCGTTTCCTGCTGAGTCAGCCGCATCCTGGCTTGGGTTCCTTGGCCTTCCCGTCACATGGCGAGGTCCTCTGCTTTCTCTCCCAGGGTCTGTTGACTTGTGGCTTCCTGCTCCTGCCTGGGGGGTCTCTCCTTCCATGTCCAATTGCCTTTGTCTGTAAGGACCTCGGCCACCCTGGATCAAAGCCCACCCTCGTCCGGTCTGGGCACAGTGTAACTAAGAGCATCTTAAAGGGCCTATCTAGAAACGGGCTCATGCCCACAGGACCGGGGGCGGGGCCTGAACCTGCCTTCTGTGGGGTACACGATTCCAGCCCCAACACCTCACAAGAGCCAACGCTCCCATGAAGCCAGCACAACTGTGTTACTGAACAACGGCACATCAAGGTTTTCTGCAGTTGTACACACGATCTCTGCTTGCTGGCTCACTGGAAAGTGGAGAGGCAAGACTTTCAAAAAGTCGTAGCTTCTCGGAAAAGAGAGGCCTAATGTCTAAAGCAATTTTTCACATGAAATAACCTTTATTTTCCCTCCAAATATCCAACTTGACCATTCCCATTGCAGTCTATTAAGCAAATTTCAGTGACCCCCATCCATGGAAATCTGCGGCCTCCGTTCATATGACAAGGGGCTGGAGCAGGTTACGAATTCAGCAAGCTTGGAATGTGGTGCTACTCCATGCCAGGCGATGCCCCAGATTCCCATCCTGCAGGAGCTCAGAGGCCAAGGGGGAGAAAACCCTCACAACATAAGCTTCCGTAGCTGTCCTGGGGCAACAGGATGGCTATATAATTGGTGGTGGAAGGGCAGAGGCTTTGCAGTCAGGCTCTGGTACCCAGTTCTACCACTTTCTAGCTATGTGATGCTGGGCAATTACTTGGTCTCTCTGGCCCTGGGTCTCCTCCTGGTAAAAATGGAGAGAATAACACTTAGCATATAGAGGAGAGGGAGGATTAGAGAAACACAGGAAAATCCTGGGCTCCTTGCAGTTTCTCAGTAAACCACAACCTGAGACAATCAGGGAAAGCTTCCTGGAGGAAATGGTGCCTGACTCCAGTTTAAGTAGGGTGGTGCCAAGAGCAAATGCCCTAAGTGACACCCACACCACCCACCTCTTTGGTCACCATTTTATTTTCTTTGGAGCACAATGATCTGCCTACTTGTCCACTATCCATCTCACACTAGAACGTAAGCACCTTTTGGTTGCTTGTGTGGTTTTCTTCGCTGTTCTTTACCCAGAGCCTAGAAGCAGGCTTGGTGTACTACACTGGAGGTACTATATGTTGGGAGCATGAACAAACCAACATTTCTCTAGTGCTTCCGTAGTCCCCGAAGTCTCACATACATTATTTCACTTGCTTCTACAATGAACAAGGCAGTTAGGATAGGTATTATTCAGTCATTTAATCCAATTTTACAGATCATGGGAATCCAGGCTCAGAGAGCATGTGCCACGTCCACAGACAAGGTCGAGTCCAGGCCCATCAAAGCCAAGCCCGTGACCTTCCTGCCACACCATGCTCGGCCGGAGCCCTGGCTCTGAAGCCTAGTGGGGACATGGGGACAGTGCAGCCAGGGCAAGGCCAATACCTCCCTGCAGCCAACAGCCACCTTCGGGGCAGATGCTGCTGGAAGCAGAACTAGCACAGAAGGGAAGGAAGCTTTTCTGCTGGCAGCAGGGACTCCTAAGTGGCAACTGTGCCTCAAAAAGAAACTGAGTACAAGAAGGTAGTTAAACGTTATAAGCCAGACCCCCCCACCCCCACCCCGAAGGCAGCATGGGCCTTGGCCTCCTCAGAGGAGGCGCTCCCCCAGGGGCCGGGGCATTTAGGCTGGAACCCACGCCTGTCAAGGCTTTTGACACTCCGGTGTGCATCCAGGAAAAACAGATGGGCTGGCCTGGTGACAACCAGCATGTCTGCTGGGGCAAAGGAGGCCAAAAAGAGAAGTGTTAGAATATGGAACGGCTAGAGAGAGGCTCCAGCAGTCTCCAGTGGGGAGCCAGGAGTGGAAATGAGAAACAGAACTGAAGAGAGGAGAAGCGTGAGGCCTGGGCAAGCAAATTCAGGGCAAACCTGTGCGAGCAAATTTAAGTTCTACAGCCTTTCACGTGTGACACAGGACAGTAAGAGGAAAATAAATGGTATTTTAAGATGAAAGAAAGAAACAAACATGGCTTGCTCCAATAGATGGTTCTGGAGTGCCATTCCAGGAAGTATTCTACAAGGGGGAGAGAACAGAAATGGGGGAGGGGTGGGGAGAGGGAAAGAAAAAAAATGAGTGAGGATGAGTAAAAGAGTGAGGATGAGTAAAAGAAATCGGAGGAGGAGCAGAGGGGGGAAAGAGCACATCTCCCCTTCCCCACCCTCACTTTCCAGCTGGGGCCTCAGCTGGCTCTGAGGCTGGTGGGAATAACAATGCAACCAGGAACCCTAACTAAGTTACCATTCAAATGAGGCACTTTGCACAGGTTAATATACCTAACAAACAGCAGGGAGATTGCTATCGTTACCAGGGTTCCCTCGCAGCCCACCCACCCCAGGAGAGCTCCTGCATTTGATAGTCAAAACCCGGTTCAGGATGGTGCTATGGCCTTAAGAGGTGAAATTTAGGGAAGGAAAGCCGCCTCCAGTGATATGCATTCGTATCCACAGTGAGGATTTGTGCAGGCTGCCCTCGGGGCAGATGCCAGAGCTGCTATTTGCAATCATCTGCAACCACCTCGTGGGCCGCACAAATGCCTTTGTTCAAGAAAGAGCAGTCTCTCATTTCTGCACGCCAAGCTGTTTCTGCTCCTACTCAGTGCTCCACGGCGACGTGGCATCCTGGGAAGCAGGCTCCAACCTGCCTCCTGACACGGAGTAGATCTCCTGGTCATCTAACCACACACACAATTGCTGTTAATGGTCTGTGGTTAGCCACAGAAGCACATTATCTAAAAAGCATGCCAGCTAGCAGAAATGCAATCGGAGGTCCCCATCTCCGCTCACACGCGCCACAATTGCTGAGCTGGTCTCCCTTCCTCCTGGGAAAGCAGCGTGAGCCCTGGAGGTCAAAAGACCCGAGTTAGGGCTGCGGCAACCCTGAACCCGTCACTTAAGCCAAGACTCGCAGTCTGCGTCTGTGAAATGGGAGGCATGACGCCATTTCACTGCCCAGACCCTCAGATTTAAAGAGCTCTCTACAGAAGCAGGAAAAGCTAAAACTCTAACGCAAGAGGCCCTTTCGCAATACCCATGCTGGCAATCACCCGCCCTCTGCTTTAACCTTCACATGACAGTGAGCGAAGGTGCTTTCTCCGGCAGATGGTTCCTCTGTTAGGAAGTTTGTGGGCTTTTTAAACATCTCTGAAGCAAACTGCCTCCCGCAGGGCTGCCTCGGCCATGCCTCCCCCAGCCCTGGGAAATCAGTGCTCTTGAGCTTACTTGGCAGGGACTCCTTAGATGTTAAGCTTTTACACAATTTTTAATGGAGTTTAACGACAGTAAAGTGTAACGCCAATGCTGAACCTACCCCTGGATCCTTATCTGATGTTAAAACAAGTTGCGAAGGAAGAGCTAAAAAGCTGTAGGTAAAAACATTAGAAGACAGCTCGACCTTCAGTCACCTGGCACCTTGATCACAGCCCCCAAAACTCTCGCCTCCCAGTTTCTTAAATGCCAGACAGCAGCATCCTCCCCACGTGCGCCAGCAATTCCACCCTAAGCCGTCCTGAGGGATGAGGGGCGGGGGCACCTGTGATAGATAGCCTGTGTCACAGGTTTAGAGTTAGGAGTCACTGTCATCGGTTATTCCTGTATTCACCTGACGACAAAAGTACAGAAACATAGTAGAGAAGACTTTTAAACGTAAAGAGAAATAGAAAGTGAGGCCGGCTGCCTGGGCCGAGCCCTAGGAAGCGCAGGGGGAGAAGGCCGAGCTGCCCTGCTCTAGAAGCCCCCAGTCTCCCTTCTTCCCACTCCCTTCCTTCCTACTGTCATGGAAGGAAACCACTGGAAGCGCTCCCTGCCGCACAGGCTACTACAGCCCTAAGACGAGAACAAATATTTCCACCTCCTCTCCCGACATCTGCAACGCCAAGGACCAGGACCTGGACTCACTTCTAACATTATTATTCCTGTCCCACGTAATGAAAATCATAACTTCCAAATGACCTACATAACTTAGTAGTATAGAGAAAGCAGGGTAAAATGTCTGAAAACTATGGAGCCAGAGATGGGGGGCGGGGAAGGCCACCCTACATTTAAAAGAAAAATGTTCTGGGAGGGAAAAGGAAATATAAAGTATAACTGGCGTTTTTACCATCCTTTACAGACTTATAAAGTCTGTGTTAGTTCAGGAACACAAATATATATTACATAGAGTGGAGTAGCCCCTAAAGTATCACGTGTGGTATATTACATCTGAAAGCACGCTCAGACCGTAGCGAAAGGGTTAGCTGAAGTGCTGTGGATTTAAATCTTTCTCTACTCTCTTCTGCAGAGGTCCAGGTCTTAGGCCTCCGCCCTTCGAAACCCAGCTGACCTGCTTTTCCTTCTCTCAGTAAGGACACCTGGCAGGTCTCCGTCTTCACCCTGGGCAAGCGCCTCGATTTCCATGGCTTCTAACACAGAGTCTGGCTGCTGAGGCCCCAGTTCAAACCCCTCCTGAGCTCCAGCTGTGACTCCATTAGCCTCCGGGCATGGTCACCTGCTACAGACAAGTTTTTAGGTGTGTCCTGCACATGCATCCACATGCGTGTGATATATGGGGTTGAACTGGTCTTGCCTGGAATCTTCTTCCCGTGGAGCCTCGTCTCCGGGAATGCGCACCACGCAGCCACGCCATTCTCGAGGCATCCTCACCACCTCCCTATTTCTTACCCTCAACCTCAAGTCAACCTCAAGTCCTGCCAACTCTGCCGTCTGTATATCTAGACATCCCATCCCCGCTGCCACCTTGGTCTGCCCTGATCATTTCTCTTCTGGACTCCTGCACCAGCCTCCATTGGTTTACTATCATCCCTCTCCATTATGTCAGAGTAATCTTCCTAAAGCACAAATTTGATCATCTCACATCTCTGCTTAAATCCTGTAGTGGATCTCATTCTTTGGGATAAAAGACAAGCTGCTAGGAAGTGGATGTGGCTCAAGCGACTGAGCTCCCGCCTACCACACGGGAGGTCCCAGGGTCAGCTCCCGGTGCCTCCTGGAGAAGACGAGCAAGACAGCGAGCTGGCACGACGGGCAGGCATGGCGAGCTGATGCAACAAGGAGACACAAAGAGGAAAGACAATGAAAGACACAGCAAAGCAGAGAGCTGAGGTGGCTCAAGCCACTGAGCGCCTCTCTTCCACATGGGCGGTCTCAGGTTGGGTTCCCAGTGCCTCCTAAAGAGAAGATGAGCAGACAGAGAGAGCACACAGCAAATGAACACAGAGAGCAAGAGTGAGCACAAACAACAAGGGCGGGCGGGGGAATAAAAAAATAAAAATAAATCTTTAAAAAAAGACAAGCTGCTTGGCATTTGGAGTCTGGCCTCTGGATACCTCTTCAGCCTGCCCGCTCTCAACCAGCCCTTTGCTCCAGCCCTCGCTGGACTATTTGTACCTTCTCAAACACGTCATGCTCTCTCCTGCTTCCAAGTCTTTTCCAAGCCACTCTTTCTCCGTGGAACGCTTTCCCCCTCTTCTTCACCTGATTCTACTCCTACCCTTCAAAGCTCAGCTCAGTGTTAATTCCTGCAAGAAACAGCACCGAAAGAGCAAGCTGGCTGAGGCGATCCTCCCACACGAGGGCTTCCCCTCTGCTGACCACGGTCACAGCACTCACGACGCTGCTTCTCCACGAGACCACGCGCTCCCTGAAAACAGGGATTGCGCCGTTCCCTGGTGGTGTCCTCAGCACCCGGCACGTCACCTGGCATGGGGGGCCCTCCACGATGTGCTGAATGAATAACTGTTTCTAACACAGCAGCAGTTCCAAAAGTGTGCTCTGCAGACCCCTGTGCGCCCCTGAAATCCTTTCAGGGGTCCAAGAGGTCAACACTATTTTCACAATAATACCAGATATCATTTGCCTTTGTCACTGGACTGACATTTGCACTGGTGGTGCAAAAGTGACAGTGGGTAACTCTGGGTGCCTCGGCATGAATCCAGGCCATTCACAGTAAAAAAAGGACATCCCTTTAAGCAAACCTTTGATGAAGCTGTAAAAAACATTAATTTTATGAAATCTCAACCCTTGGGTACCTGTCTTTATAATATTGTGGGGGACAAAAAAGAAAGTACACAGAAGCACTTTCACGGCACACCAAAGGACAGTGGTGTCTCAAAAAAACACTTGTGCGACTGAGCTGTGAGCTGGACCGCTGCTTTTTTTCATGGAACATAATTTTTATTTGAAAGAACAACTGACCTACAAACTGAAGTTATTCAGACGCAAGCATTTTGTGATCGTTTTCTCAAAAATGAATGAAGTGAGCCTGTCCCCTCAAGAAAAACAATTGACAGGGTTTGTTGCCAAAGATAAAATTTGAGCTTCTAAGAGAAAAACACAACTTTGGAAAACTTGACTCCACCTCTGCAAGCCTGACAGCTTCCAAACATGTGACGGCTTTTTTGATGACATTGGTGGTGGCATTAACCACTGGGACTTTTTGATATTATATAATGAACTGTGTCACATTTGGAAGATCTGCATAACTCAGTGATATCTGTCACCTTTTTCACTGGGTGCAAAACTCAGTATTTTTCAAGTGACCGATGCGTGATATTACACACGCGTGCGTGGGTCAAAGACCCACTCAAATGCAAGACAGACAAAAGGTTTGAGAGCTGACCTTCAGCCACAAGTCAGTGCTACTCTGCAGTGCCGAACTGAAGGATTTGGAGTGGAAAAGCCAGTCGGGCACACAAACCTCCATGAAAATGGGCTCCTTCCTTCTCTTAGGAAATCGGCCGCATGCTAGAAATGCATCTTGTCCTTGCATTTGACTGTTGTACCATTTCATCTCAGGCTTTCCTATCTCAAATGAAACACACGACTTCCAAAGTTGGACACCCCGAGAGGCAGTGTGGTGCCCTGGGAACCACGAGGGCCGAGCTCGGGTCTCCACCTTGCCCCAGGATGGTTGAGGGGCTGAGCAAAGCTCTCACCCAACAAGACTCCTGGAAGCTTCACCTGGGCTCTGCCCACCTTGGTGCTGTGAGAATCAAACAATAAATGTGTGAAAGTACTTCCCGCCAGGTCTCTGTCCACAGGTGTCCCCCCAGCTATACCGCAGGTTTCACTCTATAGCATTGGGCTCAAGAATAATCCTCCAATAGAAAAGGGGATAAAGAAAATCAATGGACCAAACACAATACTGCAAATTAACTGGAAAGGCGAGAACGAAGAATGAGGACAAAGTACAAGTAAAACAATGTGTACACATTTGTGCTATGACGTATCAGCGGTTATCTTACTGGAAGTACTTGCTTCACAAGCATTCTTTTTTACTCCTGTCAGATTGCTATTTTCTAGGAATCTCTTTCTACCTCTAAGCATAACACAAAATGCTCATCCTATAAGCATCTCTACAACGGAATCACTGCTGGTGCCATCGTGTTTTCTCCTTCAAATCATAAAGAAAATGAAGAAATATTACAAACACCCTAAAAACCCTCTCAGCTTATGAAAACCCAACGAGTATCCCAGAAATTTTCCTCCATCGATTACTTATGAGCTATTCTACCAGTCTCCAATCTTGCCATCAAATCACAGTTGTTCCTCCAGACAGCAAAAAGTATTGCAAAAAGCTGCTACAAATTGGTTATCTAAAATAGGTATCTATTCATCCCCATTTCAACAAAGACGAACAGAAAGAAACCATCGCTTGTAGAAGAAAAGCAGATCAATTGCAATTGTTTCTTTAAAATAATCAATGCTAATAGTCTCACAATAAGGGGGTATCGTAATTCTATTAGAAGGTGTTCAGTTATTAAAACAAACCTTGGGAAGTGGATATGGCTCAAGCAGTTGGGTGCCCACCTACCACATGGGAGGACCCAGGTTCGGTTCCTGGTGCCTCCTAAAGAAGACGAGCAAGACAGCAAGCTGACACGATGGGCTGGCACAGTGAGCTGATGCAACAAGATGATGCAATGAGATGATGCAACGAGGAGACACAACGAGGAAACACAATGAGAGAAACAACAAGCAGGGAGCAGAGGTGGCTCAAGCGACTGGGAACCTCCCTCCCACATGGGAGGTCCCAGGTTCGGTTCCCGGTGCCTCCTAAAAATAAGACGAGCGAACACAAAAAGCAGACAGCAATCACAAACAACGAAAGGTGGGGAGAAATAAATAAATCTTTAAAAAAAAAAAAACCCTCACAGAGCTCGGGTTATGCTCATGCCATGAGCTGTGGGTTGTGCAGAAAGGTTCCAGAACCTAACAAACCAAGGCTGGGATACTGGCTCTGTCATTTCCCAGCCATGCGACTTTGGGTAAATGGGCCTCTCTGAGCCTCAGCTGTTCCATCTATAAACCCAAGGTCGCCCAACCTACCCCCCAGGGAGGTAAAGCCAAGAGCAAAGCGCAACACCCCCAGCCCAGTGTCTGGCACAAAGCAGCCACCCACACAGGGTTTCTCTTTGCTACTGAGGTACCCCAGCATGGCCATCCAGCTCCAGAGGTGCAGACTGTGGCCTGGGTCATCGGCCTCAGCTGACCTGTCTGCCCAATGTCAAACCAAGCGTCAGCAAGCCTCAGATGCATGGTATTCTGTGAAACATGCATTTTCACAGTCCACTGTGTAACCCTTCCTTTTGTTTTATACTTTGATGACCTATTAATTTTAAAAAATGCTTTAGAATGAAAGTTGTTCCTTCGACCTTCTTTTTGGAATTTTTTTATTGATGTCTTTTTTAAAATGACGTTTAGTCCAGAATCCTTTTAGGCTCTTTTTATCTCTATGTTTACATGGAGATGACAACGGCTCTGCCATCCCCTTTCATCTGATGTCAACTCTTGGAAGTTACAGTAACACAAGGCACTGATGGAGGATATAAGAGTAACAAGCATCTGAAGCCCCCCGTCCACTGCGCATCCTGGGCTTTCGGTTTTCAGTGCCTTGAAGCCTTGGTTTGCTCAGAAAGGTCGCTGTGGCAGGCAGTGGATCCCAGCGGCTGCCTCGGGCCCGGCAACCTCACAACCGATGCGAAAGGGATTTTTAGGCCAGATTTTCTGGCACATAAAAGTGAGTATTCAATGTGTCCAAACTAAAGCCTGAATGTGATTTCAGTTGATAAAGCCATTGATAGTTAGTCATTGGTTCAGAAGAGTTTTGTGATCTGCAAAGTTTACTCTTTTCACATTTCTATATTTTTGAATAGTTATTTCTGTCAGTCCTGAAAATCCATCAGATGATCTTTTCTACGGTAAAAAATATAAGTGCATATGCTAGGCCATTTGAATTTTTGCCTTGAAGACAATGATTAAAAAAAAAAAAAAAAGCTAAGCAGCTGTTTTATTTCTTAAGCCAGTACTTCTCCTGCGTAAGCCTGTCACTTGTACTCCCTCACTGAGAAACACAGAGACAGGGTTGGGATTTCAAAGCAGGTGAGCGACACCGGCTCAGCCACACCCTTAATCCTGCTACTCAGCATAACAAGATTAGTATCTTTCCTCAAGAAAGGTAGCTCGCCAAGATGACTGGGCAGGCCAGGTCTCTCCTTTCAAAGGGCGCCACCTAATTTATTCCGCCTGAAGGAGAAGGCGCAGGACGCCTAGCTGACAGAATGCGGAACAGATTTTTTGGCAGGATAAAGGAGAGATGCTTTGGCTTATGGTCCCTCTGCCCACTTTCCACTTTGTCAGCAACGGATCAGAAAAGAGACGTGTTATACTTAGAAACACCTTATATGTTCCTTTGCATTTAAAACCATTTGGGAAAATTTAGCAAGAGAAAAGCAAACTGTCACCAGGCGGTTGGTAACTGAGATGCTGGCCACTGGGAAGCTCCAAACGAACCACCCCGAGCCTCTTTTCAAAGGGTTGTATTATCCCCTTGACTCTTGAAACTTCCGGTAACCCTGCCGAGAAGCTTGCAGCCTGCCATCCCCGCAGCTTCAAACCTCCCCTGAATCTTGACACTGTGGCCCTGTGGTGTGGAGGAAACCTCCGAGCCAGTTGTCTAGGGAGGGAAGAGGACACTGTGCAGGGGGAGGAGGTGACAAACACCTCACCGCGCTTTGCTTTGTCCAGAAGGCCAGAGGGCTGGAAAGCCAATGCGCCAGCCTCACAGTGGTTGTTTCCAGTTCCAACACCTCAAAGGAGAATCGTCATCTGCAGCTTGCTAAAATCAACATTTTTTTTTTTTTTTTTTCAGACTTAGACTAGGAAACACTTGTTTGATTGACTCTTTTTCGGTCTCTGTCCAGATGTTTTGGTGTCGTAGAGACATAGCCTCGTCCGTGCTCTCGGGCAGCGACAAACGACAGGCACACACACGCTGGCGGCCAGGGTCGCCCCAAGCTGCACAGGCACCACCACCGAGGCCAGCAAGAGCAAACCACCAGCACGGCACGTCTCCATTGTACAGCGCCAACAAGCACCCATTGTTCACGGACTGCGCCAGGCAACGCACGGCTCTCAAGGGTGGACGAGCGCGACGGAGGCTGTGCTCGGGAGGGCTTCAGAGAGGGCGCAGCAGAAATAAGAACACGGGTGAACCCCACAGGAGACGGGGAAACACCATGGGGAGATTCCAGACAGACACACCGACGTAGGGGTGGGGAAAGGGGAGGCGGGAAGCACTCCACGTGGTCAGAGTTGTGCAGTTCCCTGACATCGTCACCCAGATCATTCCACTTAAGGCTGAAGGATTAGGAACCCCGTTTAGGGCCCAGGAAACCGAGGCACAGTGAGGTCACAGGACATGTCCAAAGCCTCTGAACAACAGCCGCTGCTTCACCTGAATTGGGTTCTGAAAAATAAGTCAATCCGAGAAGACAGAAATTTGGTTCAAATAAACAAATAATATTGAGGGCCTATCAAGGTAGCAGAATAGGAAAAGCCCAAGGCTTGGGACCTGCAGATTTAGAGCGGTACCCCCGGAAAAGCTACGTAGGCTTCGGATTCCTCATCTATCAAGAAGCCAACACCAGCTCTTCCACGGAGCTGTTGGGAGGCCTGCGGGAGAACCGACAACAAAGCTGTATACTGTGGATGACTCAACAAACGTAACCGGCACCATTACTGCTCACAAGATCGGCACCAGGCCTTGGTAAGAGCAGACACAGATTCTGGCCTAACAGATAAAAGAAGGAAGGAAGTTTGGTGAAGTCAGGAGAACCTCCCCGGGCTTTTCTTCCTCAGGACCCAACGCTGCCACGGCCTGGCTGCCTGGCGCGGTGGGCCCCTGGCTCATTCCGGAGGACGCGTGACGGCGAACGTGGCGTGGTGGCCTACGGTCCCAGGCGCACCCGCCCACGCCAGGCCTTCCTCACGAGTGCAGCCCGAGTGCCGGCAAGAGTCCACAGGGCTCGGGCAGCAGGGGAGGCCTGACCTGCAGAGTCTCCGCAGGAATCATCCTGGAACTTGGCACGTGGACAGGGACAGCTTGGTCGTCAGGTCAGGCCAGTCCACAGACCCTTTCCCCAAACCCCGGGAGCCTCACCGTTTTCTGAAATCAGATCGTGACTCGAGAAGAGAAAGACAGGGCACAGACATATAGTACCCGATGCCCCAGAAGGGGCGGGGGCAGTGCCCGTGATCCCACTCAGAAACACTCCAAAAGGAAGACAGAGGCACTTTCACACTGACAGGAACAGATATGAGCCACACGTTTCAAGCCAGGGGAGGTTTGTGCACCAAATGCTTCAGATCTGCTCAAGTCTTAGTAATAAATGAGTTACCAAAAGTCGTTTGCTTTTCAGAGCTTTCTGGACTTTGGAATCGCAGTGAAGGCATCGTAGGCCTGACTCAGAAGCTGGTTGTTCCTGGGGGCTGCTGGATCTCAAGGCATCTGAGATCAGCCCCAATCTGGGGACAGACCCAGCAAGCAGCAGAGAACTGGCCGAGGCGCCAAGGGTGCCAGCCAGGGACCTGCCCAAGCACTGGGTACAACTCCTGGCAGGCTGTGTTTCATCCCATATTTTAGCCAGAATGGGAAACCGCATGAACAAGGATGTACTACTGCAACATCAGCAGTTTCCCTGCCTCTTTAGAAAACATCATATTGTGATTTGAGGATGGAAAAAAAAAAGGCAAGCCACTTTGCCTAGGATGTGGCCCTGGAGAACAGGGTCAAGGTTCAGTAAACACAATATTTAATCAGATAAGGAGATTTACAATTTCAAGAAAATGCTAGGGAATCCTGTAAATAATCTTATAGTGGCTCATGTTTTTCACATTCAGATTTCTGAATTTCAGATTTTCTTAAAGCAGGGCACACCTACAAACAATTTTCAAGATCCAGAAGAAAAAAACTGCGGAACAGGAGATGCAATTATCTCTATCACATTTTCTTTTTAAATAAAGTGCTCTTATGAAGGTAGATAATTACCAGATCAAAGTGGTTGCTAATGTGAAGACAACAACATGGCACAATTCAAAGAACCCTGGATTTTTGTCAGAATGCCTGGGTTCGAGCTCTGTGACTGTTTGCCCTTGGTTAAGTTATTTAACATCCATCGGTCTATCTGATCATCTGTGAAATGAATGTGATTTTTTAAAAAGTATTTTACTCACTTTATAGTTTGGTTGTGAGAAACGACAAACACCTGTGAAGACCCTTCAAAAACTATAAAATACTAAAGTGATTGTTTTACACTGGAATAATAATTTTTTTAAGGTCAGTAAATGAGATGAAAGCAGTGTGTCAAAATTACTCTTGAAAAATTCCATAGTCCACAGCGTACGGCACACATGGCTCTGTGTAACACAGGTCACCTCACGGTAAATCCCTCCACCATGGGACAGATTACTGCTTCTTAGGCTGAACTGAAAGAGCCTGGACACTTCAGACATGTTGATCAAAAATAAGTAAATGTAATAAAACAACCTAGATATTGTTTTCCACCAAGTATGTATACTATTATGAAGGTTAAAAATTCACACACTCTGGCTCCACTTTCACTAAATAATGTGAGCCATTTTATTATTCTCAACAATGTTTTTCCCCTTGCTTCTAACACTGAATTAAAATACTGAATATGCTTATTTTAAGGATCAGGGAGTTCTTTCTTCACCTTTCCCCAGTTTAAAGGTAGCACGGCCCTCTGCATAATTTTGATATTTAACTTTTCATCCAGCACCCACTATTCGCAAGGCACCGCTCGGAAGGCAGGCCCGCAGAGGCATGGGAATTCTTGGCCTGCTGGAGGAGCCGCGTGCAGAAGCAGCAGAGGCACGTGGTAAAACCCCACACCGACATTTACAGGATGCCCGCGAAGCACCAGTCACCAGGGTGGAGTCACGCAGCTGCGGCCCACGTGCCAGCACTCGGCAAGCATCATCACCAGACGGCAATGGCTCGGCTCGAAGCAGCCACTGGGCGCCACCTCTCCCACCTGCCCTCCAGACCCTCCGTCCACTCCCTTTTCCCCTTCCCTGGGCGGGGAGGCTGCCTGTGTGCACTGCCCCCACAGCTCCCTTGCTCTCTGGTTTCCCCAACGGGGTACAGCAGCAGCAGGTCAGAGGGAGGGGGGAGAGTGAGGTCAGGGCACGGGGCCCCCCAGCTTCTTCCAGTCGGGTCACCGTGGATTGGCTGGTCACAGCCCTCTCTGGATGCAGACCTGGTAACGGCCTCCCTCCCTTGGCCCATGCGGCCTTCTGTCGCAGTCCCGGGCACTGTTCCACCCCGTGGCCTTTATGAGCTCTCCTCCCCCTGCGCCATTTGAGCACCGCCCGCCTCCTGCCTAGGACTCTGATGGAGTCACCTCGTTCCACCTCACAACCAACCCTGATCAGAGCCGAGGAAAGCTGGGGCTGGGAAAGGGTAAGCAAGTTACCCAGGTCCACACAGGGCTTTTATTAAAGGCAGTCAGGAGTCTAACCCCAACCCGTCCTCAAAGCCCACGCTCTTCTACTACCTCTGGGAAAGTGATTTGCCTGTAGCTCCCAGAGGATCTTGAAGGAAATGCACATCACCTTTTGAGCAGTTTCTCTGGAGTTAATTATTCATTTCTGACACACATCTTTATACAGCCTTGCAAACGAGAGGCTCCAACCAGATGCTTGCGTCACCCAATTGTGCCAAACATGTATCAATGATCTTTACAGAAACAACAACTCAGAGATATTCCAAGGCTTCCAGGCCAGAGCCTTCCCGGATCACAGGTCCCACATCTGCTGTTTCTGTCCTTGGCTGCTTAGCCAGTTGAGAGAGAATGCTGGCCACTGGTCACCAGAAGGCACATGGCATGCAATTTCACTAGCAGATGTATGCCCCTCGCCGTTTTCTAAAACTGCTCCACTTTCTCCCACCTCCCCCCTGACTGAAAGGGCTCAGACACTTGAGCGCGTGCCTTGCTTGCCAGAGCTGCCTTTGTTGCTCTGAGATGCTGGAAAGGGCAGTCGGGAGTCTAGCGCCTGGCCTGTAAGGGCTCAGAGCTAAGGGAAGGAGGCACTTTTATTACAGGGATTCCAGAGATAAGATTCTTCGACTTTACCTCTGGCTAAGCAGGGTGGGTGAGAGCTGGTGACAGCCTAGAACTTACAGGCAACTATCCCACTCGTGGATCCAGCTGTAAACCTTCGGTTAAAAGGTGCTCAGATTAGGATTCTATAACTTTGTGAAACTATTGTTTTTAAAGGGTTCTGAAGGAAAGCACAGAAGTAAGTAAAGAGAGTCAGGCCAGTGAAGAAAAATGGAAAGAGCTGGAACTGTTTAACAGAAAGAAAAGGGATGAAGAAAGAGAAGGAAAAGAAAACGGAAAGTTTCACTAACACTAGGTCACAGCAGCAGGAATGGGCGAGGAAGAGAGAATGCTGAAATTTTCTAAGGATGCAACCATCCGACTGAAACGCCCGTTCCCACTTCAAAGGACTCACTCTTGTTCTGAGGGCCTACGAGTCGAATGAGCCCGAAGCTGTCCTCTAGGAGCTGCTGGTCCACAGTGAAAGTTGGAGGTTGGCTGTGCAGTGAGATCCGTGGCACGAGGCTTTGGGGCCACAGAGTGAACTGTGCCTAAATGAGCTCAGAGCCGGGAAAGGCTTCCTAAGGAGTTAGTTAGGTGCAGGAGGACCGGGGAAGGCACAATCCAGGCAAGGCAAGACGGCCCAGTATGTGAGGGTGCATGTCAAACAGCCTGGCACGTTCGGGAGTTACGGAAGTCCAGGACGGCTGGACCCAAGGGCACCTGGGAGGAAAGGCTGCCAGTGGGTCAGGGGAGCAGCCCTTGTCCTGCGAGCTATGGAGAACTTGTGCGGGACTTTGGGCAATTCACAGATGGCACAGAAATATCTGGTTTAGAACGTGTTAAACTGGAGGAAACAGAAGATGAAGAAACCTGTTTGGAAACACCTGCAGGAATCCAGGTGAAGAGGAATTCAGGTCTGAATGAGTAACGTGGGTGTGGCCTCTCCTAGAAGGAAGAAGCAGACTGAAAAGGTCTTCTAAGGCCTCCGTCATCCCCATCTTTTGATCTATCAGTCACTCATCAAACAGTACTGAGTGCCCAGCATGCTGTGGACAGGGGGGCCAGAATGCTTGGGTTCAAATCCCAGCTCTGAAACATTCTAGCCAGGGGACCCTGAGCAAGTTACTTCATCTTTTTTTTTTTAAAATCATCACATTTGCCTTTTTTGATCCTATAGGAAGTAAAACGTGGAGTTACAAATAAAAAATACAATAGTACTGGCATTTCTGTTTACCCACGTCATTACTCTTAACAAGGACCTTTACTTCTTCACCAATAGATTGACTGTCTATTGTCTTTTCCTTTCAATATGCAGAAATCCCTTAAGCATCTCTTACAGGACCAGTCTAGTGGTGATGAACTCCCTCAGCTTTTATATGGGAATGTTTCCACGTCTCCCTCGTTTTTGAAAGGCAGTTTTGCTGGATATAGAATTCTTGGCTGGCAGTTTTTTGCCTTCAGCACTCTAAGTGTGTCCTCCCACTGCATTTTTGCCTCCATGGTTTCCGATGAGAAATCAGCACCTAATCTTACTGAGGCCCTTTTGTATGTGACATGTTGCTTCTCTCTTGTGGCTATGAGAATTCTATTTATCGTTGGCATTTGAAAGTGTGAATATAATATGTTGCGACGTGGGTTTATTTGGGTTTATCCTGTTCGGAGTTCACTGAGTGTCTTGGATATGTATGTTTACGTCTTTCATTAAATTTGGGAAATTTTCAGCCATTATTTCTTTGAATATTCTCTCTACCCCTTTCTCACTTTCTTCTTCTTCTGGGGCTCTCACAATGTGTATATTGATATGCTTGATGGTGTCCCACAGGTTCCACAGGCTCTGTTCACGTTTTATCATTCTTTCTTCCTTCTGCTTCTCAGACTGGATGATTTCAGTTGTCTTATCTTCACGTTCTCGGAGTCTTTCTTCTGCCAGCTCCAATCTGCTGCTGAGTCCCTCCGGGGAATTTTTAATTTCTGTTACCATGGTCTTCAGCTCTGTTTGGTTCCTGTTCATAATTTCTGTCTCTCTATTGCTATTCTCTTCATGTTCACCAGGCATTTTCCTGATTCCCTTTAATTCTTTGTCCGTGTTTTCCTTTAGCTCTTTGCGCATAGTTAGGCCCATCTGTTTGAAATCTTTGTCTGGTATGTCCCAGGTCTGGCCCTCCTCACTGATGGTCTCTAATGCTTTGATCTCCTCCTCTGCTTGGCTCATCACTCCCTCTTTCTTTGTATGTTTTATAATCTTTTGTTGAAACCTGGACATTTTGATATTTTAATGCATTATTGCTGGAATTTTGATTCTGAGGTGCTTGTTCCTTAAGCTTGTATCCAGTTAGTGTCATGACAGAGTTTTCCTTGAATGTCAGGGAGGAGAGAGAGAGAGAGAGAGAGAGAGGAAGAGAAAAGAAGAAGAAAGGAAAAAAGAAAACGCTCCTCCCAGTCTGCAGATTGGCCTGTGCCCGTGCTCTCCTTCAGGGCTTATCCATGTAATGAGTTTAGAGAACACTCCAGGTCAAAGAGAAGGGGCCTCCCCACATGTGTCTTGTCATGGGCACGTGCATGTGGCCCTAGGAATTCTCCTATTTACATAGATACAAATGGCCCCTATTCCCTAGGAAACAGTTTCCTCACATCCCGGGCATTCACTGTATGTCCTACAGCCAGCTGTCCCTAGCCCCAGGCAGCCACACAGCGTTCTATGATTTCCTTCCACATGCAGGGCAAGTTCTGGGATGGTGAGCCTGCAGCGAGTATCCTGATTCAGTCCTTCAGGCCGCCACTAGCCAGCCTGTGCCAGACACACATGCTGCCAGTGTGTGCACGAGGGTTGTTCTGCTCCCTCCAGAACCAGGACTAGGGATCCGCATAGGGAGTGTGGGCCGGCCCCATGCCTTGCTGGTGAGGGGATGGGGGAGGGTCAGCCAGGGTACCCTGAGATCCTACCACTTTTAAGAGGTCTTTTTCTTGATTTGGCATTCACCCTGTTTTGCAAACCTTTAACCATTTTCTACAGCTTTGAGAAAGATGCCTCTGCCAGTTCTTGCTGGTTGTTCAAAGCTCCTGTGGGGGGGCAGTGCCCTGAAGCACCCCACTCTCCATGTTGATCAGGGCAAGGCCTGCTTGATCATTCTGGACCTCCATTTCATCATCAGTCAAATGGGAACAACAACAGTATCCACTTCAAAGGGGTGAGGAGAGGACAAAATGCATGAGCGCAGATAAAGTGCTCAGCACCTGAGGCACTGAATGCTCCAGAACTCCTGGCGCCTCCCCTCTGGTTACCCCTACACGTGTATATATAGGTCCTGGCACTGGGAGACAAAGATGAATGAGACCTGCTCTCTACCTGCAAACAGCACAAGCTTGGTCGGGAAATGATAACTGTGTGGCATAAGAGCTATAATTAAGTACAAGATGTAATCTGAACACATATTTTTATATAATTAAATTTTATCAACTCAATGAAAAGCCACTTTCAAGGAAAGCAAAGAAATGACAAACTAAGTCAGATTTTACTATTTGAGAGCAGTGGAGTGTGGGCAATCCTGCTTAATTACTTTCTAGAGGACTAATTCGGTGATGCTGTGCTAGCAGATCATTATCTTTATTATATCTCCCAAACAACCCCCAGGGAGCATTCTGCATGGCTTACGTATCATCACCAAGTCCTATTCCTAAGGTTAGGATTTGCAGCTGTTTGTGGTGCTATAATTAGGGCTAAACTATATACTAATGCCGTAGCATTAGAGACCCCTAACTCCATTTCTCAAGTGCAGCATATTTTTCTTTCTAAGAATGGTAAAATCCTTATTACATAAAATAACTTTTGAGGGGCTGACTCAATAGCCAAACTTTTTAACTGTTATAAAATGTTAGTTGTGCCAAGAACCACTCAACGGTATCAATTATTTTGGCTGAAAATAATTTGCTTCAAGTTTGTTAAACCATTAACATTTTTGCAAATGCTTCTACGTATTGATTCAAGAGAAATGACACCCAACTAGAAGCACTCTAAACTCATCACGTTTGTACAGACGGGTTTTGACTTTTACCAGGCCAGTCTCCTCGCCACCCTCTACTCATTATGTTTCTGGGTTTTACCGCTAATGTTCCCCTCACCTCAAACGCCTGCTCTTCTTAATGCC
>JAQZBX010049632.1:0-19867 GCA_029593785.1 Cabassous unicinctus
TTTGATCCATCTTGAATTGATTTTTGTATAAGTTGTGAGATGGTGTTTCTCTCTCATTCTTTTAGATATGGCTATCCAGTTCTCCAAGCACCACTTGTTAAAGAGGCCATTCTTTCTGAACTGAGTGGGCTTGGTGACCTTGTTGAAAATCAGATGAATGCATATGTGAAGAGTTATATCAGAGCTCTCAACTTGGTTCCATTGGTCAGTATGTCTATCCTTGTGCCAATACCATGCAGTTTTGAGCACTGTAGCTTTGTATTGTGTTTTAAATTCAAGTAGTATGATGCCTTCAGCTTCATTTTTATTTTTCAAAATGTCTTTGGTGATTCGGGGCCTCTTACCCTTCCAAATAAATTTGTAGTTAGTTTCTCCAATCCATTAAAAAATACAGCGTTGATTTTTATTTGGATTGCATTAAATCTGTAGATTAGTTTGGGTAGGATAGACATCTTGATGATGTTTAATTTTCCTATCCATGATCAGGGAATATTGTTCCATTTATTTAAGTCTTCTTTGATTTCCTTTATCAGTGTTGTGTAGTTTTCTGCATATAAGTCCTTTACATCTTTAGTTAAATGTATTCCTAGGTATTTGATTCTTCAGTTGCTATTGTAAATGGAATTTTTTTTCTTGATTTTCTCCTCAGATTGCTTGTTTTTGGTGTACAGAAATGCTAATGATTTTTGAGCATTGTTCTTATATTCTGCAACTTTACTGAACTCCTTTATAAGTTTTATAAACTTTGTTGTAGATTTCCCAGGGATTTCTAAGCATAGGATTACGCTGTCTGCAAATAATGAAATTTTTACTTTTCTTTTCCAATTTGGATGCCTTTTATATCTTTTTATTGCCTCAGAGGTTGAGCAAGTACTTCTAAGTTGATGTTAAATAGGAGGGGTGATAGTGGGCATCATTGTCTTGTTCCTGATCTCAGAGGGAAGGCTTTTAGGATTTCACAATTGAGGACGATGTTAGCTTTGGTTTTATCATATATACCCTTTAACTTGTCCAGGAGTTTCCTCCTATTCCTGTTTTTTTCCAGTGTTTTTTATCAGGAAAGTGTGCTATTTTTTGTCGAATGCTTTTTCTGCATCTATAGAGATGATCATGTGATTTTTTTTTTCCTTTCGATCTGTTTATGTGGTGTATTTAATTGTTTGATTTTCTTATGTTGAACCATCCTTGTTCATCTGAGATGAAACCCACTTGGTATTGGTGTGTAATTCCTTTGATATGTTGTTGAATGCAATTACCAAGTATTTTGTTGAGTATTTTTGCCTCTGGGTTCATTAGAGGGATTCGTTTGTAATTTTCCTTTCTTGTGCTATCTTTGTTTGACTTTTGCATTACAGTACTTTTGGCAACATAGAATGAGTTAGGTAATATTCCTTCTACTTCAATTTTTTGGAAGAGTTTAAGGAGTATTGGTGTTAGCTCTTTCCAAAATGTTTGGTAGAAATCACCTGAGAAGCCATCTTGTCCTGGGGTCTTCTTATTTGGGAGGTTTTTGATGACTGAGTCTATCTTTTTACTTGTAATTGGACTCTTGAGTTCATCTATTTCTTCTTTCAGCAATGTAGGCTGCTTGTGAGTTTCTATGAATTTGTCCATTTCCTCTAAATCAACATACTTCTTGGTATATTTTTTAAAGTATCCTCTTATGATACTCTTTATTTCTCTGGAGTCAATAGTGATATCCCCTTCCTCATTCCTCATTTTGTATATTAGCAACTGCTCTGTCTGTTTCTTTGGTAGACTGGCTAAAGGTTTGCCAATTTATTGATCCTCTCGAAAGCAAATTTTTGATTTTGCTTATTTTTTTCTCGTGCTTTCTTATTTTCTACTTCATTTGATTCTGTTAAATCTTTGCTATTTCCTTCTTTCTACTACTTTTTGGGTTAGTAGTTGTTGGTTTTCCAATTTTTCCAGATGTGCAGTTAGGTCTTCAATTTTAGCTCTTTCTTCTGTTGGAATATGTGCATTTATGGCTATGAATTTCCATCCTAGTACAGCTTTGGCTGCATCACATAGGTTTTGATATGTTGTGTTGTCTTTTTCATTCATTTCAAGGTAGTTACTGATTACTTTTGAGATTTCCTCCTTGACCCACTGTTGTTCTAAGAATGTGCTGTTTAAGTTCCATATCTTTGTGCCTAATCAATTTCATTCCATTGTGGTCAGAGAAATTACCTTGTATAATCTCAATCTTTCTGAATTCATTAAGAATGGTTTTGTGGCCTAGCATGTTATCTGTTTTAGAGTATGATCCATGTGCACTCGAGAAGAATGTATATCCCACTCTATTTGGTTGTTGCATTCTGTATATGTCTATTACATCCAGGTCCTCTAATGGATTACTCAGAGTCTTTGCTTCTTTATTGATTTTATGTCTAGATGTTCTTTCTAATGGTGATATTGGTGTATTAGAATCCCCCACTATAATTGTAGAGGCATTTATGTCTCCACTTAGTCTTTCCAGTTTTTGCCTCCTGTATTTTGAGGCACCCTGATTTGGTGGAAAAATGTTTATGATTATTCTTTCTTTTTGAAAGATTACCCCTTTTACTAATATGTAGTGTACATCTTTGTCTCTTACAACATTTTTGCATTTAAAGTTTATTTTGTCTGATATTAATATAGCTACTCCTGCCCATTTTGTTTATTATTTGCTTGTAAAATCATTTTCCAGCCATTCACTTTCAACCTTCTTGAATCCCTGGTTCTAAGGTGGGATCTTGTAGACAACATATAGATGGGCCCTATTTCCTTATCCATTCTGCCAATCTGTGTCTCCTGACTGGCGAGTTTAGTCCATCAACATTTAATGTTATTAATCTCAAAGGCTTTCTTACATTAGCCAAGTTTTCTTTGGGTTTATGTATGTTATACCCTTTTTTAATTTCTCTTTTTGTCTTTTTAGTTGTTCTTACACTCTCCTCCAACTCTCTGTCTCCTCTTTTTTCCTTTCAACCTGTAGAACTTCCTTTAGCATTTCTTGATGGGCAGGTTTGTTATTGGTATACTCTTTAATTTCTGTTTATTTGTGAATATTTTGAACTCTCCATCATCTTTGAATGCCAGCTTTGCTGGTTCGAGAATTTATGGCTGGAATTTTTTTTCTTTGAGTATCTTGACTATGTCATACCATTGTCTTCTTGCCTCCATTGTTTCAGATGAGAAATCAGCACTTAAGTTTATTGAGCTTCCCTTGTATGTGATGGTTCCCTTTTCTCTTGTTGCCTTTAGAATTTTCTCTTTAATGCAGCATTATTTATACCAGTGGAATGGCAGGACACAGGGATGTCCAAGTTTGTCTTCCCCTAACCATGGGGATCAGAAGTTTCTATGGATTCAAACAGGGGAGAATAGAGTGATTACCATTACAATATTAATTATTCACAAGCGTGAGGCTAGACTTGAAGTAATTATAAATATAGATGAATTAATTTAGGATTACTATCAAAATACTAAGTGTGATGGTTAGGCTAATGTGTCAACTCAGTCAGGTAATTGTGCCCAGTTTTTTGGTTAGGCAAGCACTGGGCTAACTGTAATACAAGAATACTTATTGACTTTAGTCACCAGTGTGTTTACTCCACAGATAGCTGATTACATCTACATCAATCAGGGAGAATGCCATCAGCAGTGAATGACACTTCATTTAATCAGTTGAATGCCTTAAAAGGGGAAGTGATTTCAGCATTCAGAAAGAATTATCCACCTCACCTTTGGGCAGAAACTCATCTGCCTGAAACTCATCAAGGACATTCATTGGTCTTTCATCTGAACCCCTGGTTTGCAGCCTGCCTGGGGAACCTGGACTTGTGCTTCCCCATGGCCATGTGAAGGACTCTTATAAAATCTATTTACAGGTATCTCCTGTTGAGTCTGTTTTCCTAGAGAACCCTGAATAATACAGTAATTATTCAGAAGGGTGAGGCTAGTCTTGAAGTAACTGTAAAAAATGTAAATTAGTCTAGAATTACCATAACAATAGTAGGCTTAGGCTAAATCCAGCCAGTTTCAGCAATTTTAGATATTTAGCTTTTTGCTGTTTGATAATACAAAAGCATCTATATAATGATTTTGACTTAATTCTTCTTTACAATTTCTAATAAATATTCATTTTAAAGCAAAGTGGGCAACTTTTGTTTATTAACAATTAGTAAAATTAATGTTGTTAAGTTTTTCCACTTTTCCAGCAGTTGAACTAATTTTATTTGTGGTTTCTTTTACAAATCTAATTCAATTCAAGATAGTATTAAAATTTAAAATCTCATCTTTAGGTTACTTTAAGCCATTTTCTAATAAGTAACAGGGAAACCACAAATTTGATTTATGAGCTCCTAGGCATGAGCAGACTGACAAAGTTAAAGTAAGCACAGATTAGAAAAGAGGAAAGAATTTTATAGACTTACAGAAAATCCTGACTTTAGAATCACCTTCACACAAAGGGTCCAGGGTCCAGCCATGACAGAAACCTTGCAAGGGCCCTCCAACATCATTAGTCCAGGGAAATCCCTGGACAGCTGCAAGGCACAGAGCTGAAGTATTCAGAGAAGCCCTTGCAGCTGAAGAGTCATGAATTAAGAATGCTCTAAGGCTGAATCCCCATTAGCTACCTCCCACAAGGGGTAAAGTCTCAAAGGCTTTCTCACTGGAAGGATTGGGGTGTTCCAAGGGGATTGGGAGTGAACTATTAGGCCATTCTCCAGGAACTTTTTCATCATGGGCTGGAGGACTTTAACAACTTCCTCCTTGAGCTTCCTGCTTGATTGATGACTTATGAGGTTTCCTATTCTACAGGGGAGAGGTTTGGTAAGTGGCTTAGATCTTTATTCCCCGTCCAATCTCTTTTTTATGCCTGGTTAAGATGAGAGAGCTCAGGAGATGAATATCAGGCCAAATGAGTGGCTCCCATGTCAACTGAGAAATTAATAATCTTACCTGCTGTATCACGGCTCACCCAAGGCTCCTCCTAGTTGATGGTTCATGCTGTCATCTAGGGAGCCAGGCCTGACTTTGGGACCCTCAGTCCTCCCCTAGGGCAAAACCCTAGTCAGTCCCAGTGGCTGTGGGGCAGGATGGGGCCAGTGGCCCATTTCTCCACACTTGAAGCAGATTCCTGCTAATGAGTAGACTGGGTTCAATTGGCCCTGAGGTGATAGGGTGGCTTTAATGGCATCATCTAAAAGGTGAGCCTATTCCCAGGACCTTTGCCTGCCCTTACTTACTCTTCCTCCTTGGCACCATCGTCTTGATTGTTGGACCTGAGAAAGTTGTTTGTAAAAGGAAGTTTATGGAAGTTTGAGGACACATGGAAAGGTTGTGCAGCTTCTGACAGATATCTGAGGCAGACTAGCTAATGAAGTGAGTTCCTAGGAGGATTTTTCATACCCTAGAACCAAGATCTACCAAAGTATATTTTTTATTGCCTCTAATAGCCCTCCTTGAAATAAAGATGGGTTCTCGTTCTGCCTCTGAGTTATTTCCCTGAGCTTATTATAACTGTCCAGTTTAGTAGGGCATGTTCTCATCCCTTTGAGGAGACATGTGACCATATGGTCTCTAGACTTCAGATCTGTCTGTTGCCTAAACAGGAGCTTCTAAGTGGAATTCAGAATTCCATTCAGAGGACACTCTTGGCTGTCCTCTAATTTGTACATTGCCCACATGGTATGGCAGAAAAAGATTAACCTATTCCTTTTTAGATCATAAGTAGGCAGGTTGTTCCACTTACTGAGAAGGCACACAAGTGGGGAATCTGTGGGAACTCTGGGAAAGCCACCCATTTTCCTATGGGAAGATGACTACATTCATCAGTATTAGTGGGATCCCACTCTTTTAACTGGCACAATCAGAACTGCTCAGTGCCTTGGAATCTTGTGGGTCAGGGGCCCTGCTTGCTTTCCTGATGTCCTGGGGATTGGGATCCCCATGTCTTTGGGTATCCCCAAGGCCTTAGCATTGTTGGGAGATGTCTGGATTTAGTTCCCAGGTCAAAACTACAAAGCTAGATTCCTATCCAGGAAAGATATTGGCTAGGGAACCTACTTTCAGCCCACTTTTGCAGAGGTCTTAAGAAGTGGCCATAAGAGAGAACTCATTTTATGGCCACTGCCAGGGACCAAGTTGAGTTTAAATCCAACATAAAGATGCCAAAGACGGGTTGTTTGTTTGCTTGTAAGCAAACTGCCTTGGGTCCTGGAGGTAATGGATTAAAAGGAATCTTACAGCCTCCAAAGGACTGAGGAAGTGATGATGGCATAAAATGCATTTTCTGTTTCCGAAGCATTCACAGGCCCAACAATGAGAAAGACAGCAGTAGTCAGAAGAAGATTAAAGGTGTTCTAATTAAAAGGGATTAACTCATGGCTTCAGAAAAATCCCAAAGTGGGTGCTAATCATATTCTGAGTGAAGGCAAAATGAAAAGATAAGGAAATCACAGAAAGGGCATGAGAGGGCATAAGGGAAGGTTAATTATTCCAACCTCTTCTTTAGGCTCCTGCATGACTCAGACCATGTGCCTAGTCAGGCCTCAGAAGCTTCACCCACCAACCAGAGCTTCCTTGGATCTCCTGAAGAGGGAGCTAGAGGTCACTGGGTAGACAGAGATTATGTACTTTGGAGGTTGGTTCCAAGACTCCAGTGGTAAAACCTACAGTATTAGAGGAGGGATGGTGCCAGAAAATTGACAGGTATTTGAGGCCCTAGTAGAATCCTGGCAGAATCTTACATGACTTAGGGAATGCCCCCAGTCAGGCCTCAATGATCTTTTCTCTAATAAAATTATTGAGAAAAAAACATCAAAAAGAAGGAGAAAATACAAAGGTAAAAGGTAAATTGACACAAAACTACATCCAATTAATATTTATTGATTGCCTACATAATTCCTAGCAAATTAAAAAACATAGTCACATTTGAATGCCATGCACATTTTATAGATATGGAGGGGTTGAAAACTTTCCAAAGATAAACTTGTTTTCATTTTCTAAGTTGAAATTTGAAACCAGGATTTCTGGCCTCATCTCTTGATACATTTCAGCATATCATATTATTATTTATCACAATTAGGAGAAGTGAAAGGACATAGCAAGAATCCCAACTATGAAAAAAGTTAAAGAGAGCACCCCTGAATAAAAGAAGTTAAAACATATGTAAATTCAGAAGCCATTATATGTATATGGAGAATGCAAGAATTTGATAAAAAAAATATACAAATTTTGAGGCTTGTCATTATTTTTTTATTTTTAGAGATTTGATGGTTCATTGTGTGTTCTATTTATAAATATATATGTGGAAAACTTCTATGACTAACATTATTTACTAAAACTTAAATCATGCATATTAAACATTTAAACTAAAAGTTTCTTCATAAATCAAGGAAATTTTAATTATGCAAAATTTTTGTAGGATGAAATATAAGGCAGAGTAAAAAAATAAAACTGCACCTAAATATCGAATTATTTAGTCTGATTTGTGTGATACACAATATACAAAACAAAGTTTTTGCAAAATAATAAGATGTATATGTATTGACTATCTAGGTCTCTGTTTATATTATCCATCTGTTCCAGTGTGTTTTCCACCTATTTAGTAGAACTCTTCAAATTTTAATAATTGATATTTTAAATTTTTGATCTAATTTTTGTAACTTATCAGCCATATTGATTCTTCTTCAACTCCTTAATTTGTCTCCTTAGACTGTACTTTTGCCTTTTTGAATACCTTGTATTTTTTAAATTGAAAAGAAGTCATGGTGTACAGAATAAAACACACAAAAGTGCATAGTCTTCTAGTTTTATCTTAGTTTTCCAGCTCTTATGGCAATTTCCACAGTGATTGGTTTAACACCAGGAATTTATTGGCTCATGTTTTCAGAGTCTAGAAGGTTTGCTACCTCTGAAGGTTGGTTGCATTTTTGACTGGCTAGCAATCCCTAGGTCCCTTGGCTTTCCCCAAAAATGGAAATGTCTCCTCCTTTCTCTTCCAGGTACTATCGACAAAGAGCATCACTTCTTCATTTGGTTTTAATTTCATGAAACCTAATTCAATTCAGCCACAGCTTAACTAAAAATAACATGATTGAAATGTAGTAATTACATACTCAGAGTAATTGGCAAAGAGTAAAACATATATTTCTTTTTCTATGTTCTATTTTTCTTGAGTACATAATTCAACCTACCACAGCTTGCCCTCTGGATCTTCAAAAGACATGTTTTTCTTATATGCAAAAGACAATCATGTCATCATATATGAATAGCATTAAGTCCTTTAAATAACAACTCTGAGTCAAAATTCTCATCAAAATCAAAAGGAGATATTTTCCATTATAAGCCAAAATTCTTCTGCATCTAATGGACCTGTGAAATGAAAAAAAACAAAAAGAAAACAAATTAGTTACTTCCACAATACATTTGTGGGATAGATGTAGGTAAATTATTCCAATTTTTCAAAGAGAAATTGGAAGGAATATAGGCAATGTGGATGCCAGAGCAAATCAGAAACACAGCAGGAAATGTTCCATTAATTTAGAAAGTTATCTGTGCTCAATGCTTTGTCCTCCAGGACATATGGAACAGCAGCCTATACTTTACAAGAATTTTTATAGAGGCCAAACTCTCCCAAAGTGCAAGAATGTAGGCCACACTCTCTCTGAGCCTGGGAATGGCAGCCATACTCTGTCTGAATGCAAGGGTTCGTGCCACATCATATCAGAGCACTGGGGTGATGGTACTCTCCTTGACAAAAGGGTTCAAGGCCCACCCCTTCCAAGTACTAAGGTAAATGACCTGTTCCCTTGAGACACAGGGATGGATCTGCCATTTAAACAAACATCGGAAGGTATGCTTTTTTAACCAAATGAGATCTTTTTGTTCTATGTGTTTCTCTCCTTGAAGTACTTTTTCTTTCAATTTTTAAAAATTTGTATTTTATTTTTAAAGAATCTTTAGATACCATAAATGATAAATCAAAATTATAGGGGGATTTCCATATATCCCATGTGCTTCCCCTCTCACACTTTTCCCCATTAACATCTTTCATTAGTGTGGTGCAATTGTTACAATTGATGAAGACATATTGAAGCATTGCTCTTAAACATGGTCAATAGTTTACACTTTTAAAAGTTTTGACAAAATGCATAGCGGCCTGTATCCATCATTGTAATGTCATTCAGAACAATTCCAATGTCCCAAAAATACTCCTTTATACACTTTTTCTTCTCTCTTCTACCCCTCAGTAACTCTGAGAATCATTGCCTTTATATCAGTGTTACAAGATTTTCCATTGCTAGAATAATAGTAAGTCTACTTTAGTCTGTAGTTGCATTCCCCCTTATGTTTGTCCATTCCACAATCTTGAGAATTTTAGGATAGTGATATGGATGGAAATGTCTTTCTTGCAGTTGTAGATACTCTTTCTTTCTGAGATGGACTTTGTCCATTTTTATCATTCTGTTAGTTGTCCTGGATGAGTCTGATGAACTGGATAGTAGGTGTTACAACACAACTGATTCAGGATTCAAGAGGCATAGGAACAGACTGAAGTTTTATGTCTCTGGTAAATATATTTAACCTGTTTAGTGCTAAAAATAGGTTAAAATAAAAGTGGCAGAAGAGCCATACATAGGGAAATTATAAATGATTCTAACTCTGTTACATTGGGGAACAACATATATTCGAATGTAAGGCCCACTTACCTTTCCATATTCCTGAGATTGTTTGCCCTGCCTATAGTGTATAGATGTCTCTAGAGTCATCATGAGCACCCTTGCTTGAGGCACTGTTTGCTGTGGTAGTTGATGAAATCCTGCTGAGAGGTCTATAAGCATAACCTCTGTGATGACTTCCCCACTCACTTTGAAATTTCTTAACCATAAAAAGATTATTTGTATTCACCATTTCCCCTTTTTGGTCAAGGTATATTTACAAATGCATTGCTAGTTGGCACTTGGCAAAAATCCCTTAGTGCCAGGAAGCATATTCCTGAGTGTCATGTCCCATGCCAGGGGGAAGGCAGTGAGTTATCTAAGATCTAAAGATTTTGCATTAGAAATTTATATATGTATACATATGTATGTAGCTACTGTCAATTTTAAATATGGTTGAATTAGTATATTTTTTAATATATTTATTAATTTTTAAAATACATTTAGATTATATAAATGTTACACAAAATATTTTGGAGATTCCCATATGCCCCACTCCCTTGCCCTCCCAGATTTTCCCACATCAACAATATCCTTCATTAGTATGGTACATTTGCCACAATTGTTGGACACACTTTGGAGCATTGCCACTAAGTGATGATTATAGTTTACATTGTAGTTTACACTCACTCCCACACATTTTTGCAAGTTATTACAATATGTACAATGGCCTGTATCTGTCATTGCATTGTCATTCAGAATAATTCCCAAATACTCAAAATGCCTCCAAGTTACATGTATTTTTCCCTCTCCCTCTCCTCAGAACCTCCAGTGGCCACTGCTTCCACATCTACATGTTCCTTCAAGTATGGACACAGACCACGCCATACTTCATGAAAATCTTTAAAAGTTTACAGTCCAAAATATATATGACAAATTGATTTTCAAACAATTTGAAGTGTTAAAAGTTTTAGACAAGTTGAATATTTCCCTATGAATATAAATTTGGTACCTCTTGATTTGCTGAAGGTTTAAAAATATAAAAAGACCAGGGAAGGTAACATATCATCCTGATTTGAATATATGTTTTTTCCTAGGTTAGTAATTGTTCTTAGGAAGATGGAAAAATAAATGTTTGCCAGTTCTGTATAACATCTTAATGTATGTCACTATGGTCTAGGAATCTGTTACTGACAGCCTTGACAAATCCCACACAATGAAATGGAAGATAAGCAGTTTAAAAAGCTGAGGTATAGTAAGGAGAGATACAGCAAAAATATGTCATATTTTCATAAATACCTAATTAGTCCATCTCATTTCACTTAAGTAGAGGACCAAGATATCCTTTAAGGTAAGTAAAAGTTGTGTATATGGGGTGACAGAAAGAAGACATCAGCTTATGTAATTTTGGGCTATTGGTACTAGAATTACCTTACAGTTTACATAAAATTTGACTACCTGTTGAATGTGGGAAATGTGAAAAAATTACATACATGAAGTGATAGGTGGTATGAAGAAAATGAATAATGTTTACAGGAACACCTTTTTCACACATACTTAAAATTATTTTAGCTCATATTTATTAACATCTTCTATCAGAATTATGCCCTGAAGGATCATTTCCCCAAAAAATTCCTATAGGGCAAATTATCATGCAATTAATAAGACATAAGATGTTTGATAAAAGATAATTCTGCATATAAGCAATAACAAAAATAGCAAAATATTATAAAACTTACAAATAAGTGTCTTTTTATTGCTCAACAGCATTTGTATAAATGTTCTTTTTATTGCTCTTGTAAGCCAATTATCTCTTACCAGTTAACCTTTTGAAAATTAGTGGCAATTTATTGAATACTAAATACCTTCTATAAGACAAAAGAGATGGGTATTTTGACATAGAATTTGTTTCTGTAAAGGGGTTGAAGGTCGAAAGTAAGTTGAATTTCAAAGGAAACTACAAAAACTATAAGGAAAAAATATAATTATAAAACAAATAATGTGCAATGATGAGGAAATAACAAAATTGGAAAAAGTAAATTTACAGAAATTCATACATAGAACTGATGATAAAATATTAAATTATAAGAGAAAAAATAATGGAATTCTTAGACCCATTATTTCCACTATTGAGTATTTACCAGGAAAAATTCCATTGAAACTGGATGTGCTATTCATAAATATATATAAACCTACTGGTATATATATCCATTTATGTGCATATAGATATATTTGTATGCAGATGATCTTTTAAAAAATATATATATATACTTAAAGATATTTAGATTACATAAATGTTACACAAAAAAATATAGGGATTCCCATATGTCCCACTCCCCACACCTCCCACACCCTTCCACATAAACAACATCCTTCATCAGTGTAGTACATTCATTGCAATTGATAAATGCATCCTGTGGCATTGCCACTGAGCATGGACCATAGTCCACATTGTAATTTACGCTCTCTCACACACAATTCTGCAGGTTATGGGAATATATATAAGGGCCTATATCTTGCATTGCAATGTCATTCAGGATGATAACCAAGTCCCAAAAAAAAACCTCCTTATTACACTTGTTTTTCTCTCTCCCTGTCCCAAGAGCCTCCAGTGGCAAATGCCTCCACAACAATGTTCTATTTTCTTCCATTGCTAGATTCACAAAAGAGCTATAGTAGAATACCAGTAGGTCCACTCTAGTCCATAGTTCATTCCCCAGTCCTTAGGATTCTGGGATGGTGATGTCCACTCCACCTCTAATTGAGATGGGGCTTCAATCCCATGCAGTCAATGCTGGGTTTCTGTGTGTGTTAAGTTTTCTGTTTGACACTTTGTTCTTCTTGTTCTATTCCCTTGCTCTTTTCTATGTTCCCTTGAAGGAAAAAGATTAGGTCCAGAAAAATTGAAAGAGGTATAAAAGAAAAAGGATAATAGTAATAATAATAAAAGTTAGAAGAGGTGCCATACAAGACTTAGTAAAATGAATATTTAACTCATGTCAGCAGCGTAGAGTCGTTGGGGAAAAAAAGTGGAATACCTACAATGAAATGGGAAACCAAATAGAGAAAAATATATAGAATGATGTAAAAGGCCAGAATTATGAGAGAGAGAAAGAGAAAAGAAAGGACAGGAAGAAAAAAGTTAATTAAAAAAAAAACAATAGCAGAAGAGGCAAGATAGAAATCAAAACAAGTAAAGTTGAAGAGTAATAAAAATCATGTGGAATGTAAGAACCACAAAAGAAAGCAGAATATAGAAATATGAAGGAAGGAAAAGAGATAGTGTTGGTAGACAAAATCACTATACATAGAAAATGGGAAATCAAGAAGAAGAAGCACAGAAAAGAAGAAAAAAGCTAGCAGCACCTAATGTTTTCTTTAAAAAAGGTGGAGAGGAATGTGGAAAGAAAAACAAGATACAAAACAAAACAAAACAAAAAGCAAACACACAAGCAAGCAATCAAACAAATCTAAGGAAGAACAGTGTTTCTTCTTGGGCCTTGTGGAGCCTCTCAGGTTGCCTGTGTTCATCAATCAATTACCCTGCAGGCTCCTCTCTGCAACTTTTGAGGCAGGTTTTAGCTAGTAAACTAAGTTTAATTTTTTTATTTTAAGTAATTTTTTTTTTGGAAAAATAAGTTGCCCAAAGAAGCTAGTACAAAAATTACATCTGTATTTTCCCTGTCCTACGGTATCAGCTGGATGTTAGATATCCCGATGTATCACTACTCTTATAGGAGGTGGGAATCAAACTAGGGACCTCATATATTCAAGTTCCTCCACTGAGCTACCTTTCTAATTGGGTCAGTTAGCTCTTCAAAAAGCTATTCCATCACTTTCCCCTGGGTAGGTTTTACTCTTCTAGCACAGCAAGATTCAGCAGGCTGTATGAGCAGATCCCTCCTCCCCTCTCCTGGTCAGGTTGAGTTCCCTTTTGAAATCAGATGGGACCGTGAAGAATGAGTACACAGCACACAGTGAAATGATTTTCAAGCCTCTTCTAAACCACCGCCTCTTTCCAGGGGACCCTAAATAGGCTCTTGAAAACTTATTAAGTGCTTCCCACTGCCTGACTCCCTTAGGGGAGTTGAGATTCTGATAGTCCTCAGTGCAGAACTATTAAATTGGCTGACTCTGCCCTCTCTCAGACCAAGACCTTTTATGCAAGGGCAATTAGGTAAATCAGGCTTCCTCAGCAGATTTGCCTCTTCCTTCAGCCTGGTGCCACTTTGAGCTGACTGGTATGCTCCCCAAAGTTCTAATGGGGTCCAGGTAACCAAATCCATAGGAAGGAAACCCCTCCTCACCCTTTGCAGAACCCTCGCAGTCTCAGAGAATGCTCCCTCTTGCTTGTTGGTCAGAGGGAGTCTGGGCTCACCCTGGCCCCCTGCCCTGAGGGTGGGCTTAGCCATCCATGTTTTCCAGGAATGGGGGGAAAAGGAACAGTTTTATCTTGAGCAACCAATCTCTCTGTCCAGCTCCCTCCAGATCAATGCTCCAAATGCTCCTGCTCCATGAGCTCCCAGAACCACTTACTTGGGAAGAAACCTGTCCCCAGTAAGCTGTCTTTTGTGAGAGAGATGGTGAGTGTTTATTTAAAGTGATGCCATCTTGCCTTCTTCTCTCATTTGTTTTTACTTGTTGTCTACTCAATGTCTGCTCATTGTCTGTTCACTGATTTTGCTCTGTCTGCTCATTGCTTTTTGTTTCCCTTGTTGTCTGATCATTGTCCATTTGTTGTATATTTGTTTTCTTTAGGAGACACTGGGTACCAAACCCTGAACCTCATATGTGGGAGGTGGGTGCTCACCTTATTGTGCCATATATGATCCTTTTATTTTTTAGTATAGGCATTTATGGCTATAAATTTTCCTCTCAGCACTGCTTTTGATGAATCCCATAGATTCTAATATGTTGTGTTGTCATTTTCATTATTTCAAATTAGCTACTGATTTATTTCATTTTACAATTTCCTCTTTGACCCATTGATTGTCTAAGAGTGTTTGTTTAATTTGAATATATTATGTCCCTTATTGATTTTCAGCTTCATTCCATTGTGGTCAGAGAAATTAGCTTTACATAATTTCAATCTTTCTGAATTGGTTGAGCATTGATGTGTGACCTAGCATATGATCTATCCTGGAGAATGATCCATGTGTGCTCAAGAAGAATGTATATCATGCTGTATTTGGGAGTAATGTTCTGTATATGTCTATTAGGTCTAGATACTCTAATGTATTCATGGTCTCTGTTCCATTATTGACCCTCTGTAAAGATGTTCTCTCTAATGGTGAACATGGTGTATTAATGTACCCCACCATAATTATAGAGGCATCTATTCCTCCACTTAGTTTTTCCGATGTTTTCCTCAGGTATATTGGGGCCCCTACGTCAGGTGCATAAATGTTTAGAATTATTCTTTTTTGTTGATAGGCTACCACTTTTACTGCTAGTCAGTGTCCTTCTTTGCTCTTATAATAGTTTTGCCTTTAAAGTGTATTTTTGTCCAATATCAGTATAGCTATTCCTGTCCTTTTTGGTTATTGTTTGCATGTAAAATCATTTTCCAACCATTCACTTGCAACCACATTATGTCACTGGCCTAAGGTGAGTTTCTTGTAGACAGCATAAAGATTGGTAGTATTTACTTAATCATTCTGCAAATCTGTGTCTTTTGAATGGAGAGTTTAATTCATTGGCTATCAATGTCATTACTGTCAAGGCATTACACACTATTAGCCATATATTCACTAGGTTTATATATGTCATTTTTTTAATTTCTCATTTTATCTTTTTCATAATTCTTACTAATTATATATCTTTCTACACTCTCCTCCAACCCTCTCTCTCCTCTTATTCATTTCAATCTGGAGAACACCCTTTAGCCCCTAGGAAACATCTCAGACTGCCACTGTTCATCAATCACCCTGCAGTCTGTTCTCCTCAGGTAAGGTAACCAGTTTTAGCAAATAAAATAAAGAATGAAAAACAGAAAAAGTTAAATAATAAAAATGAAAAAAAAAAACATAAAAAAACCTAAAATAAACAAAAATATCTTTGTTTATAATTTCCTTGTTAAAGCTTGCCCACTGGCTACCTGACAATCCAATGGACCTCTCTCTGAATTGCTTTTCTAATAACTGGCAATTGAACTGGAGACCTAGTATAAATGAGTCAGGAATTCCTCCACTGAGCCACAATCTCTCCACAGGTCAGGAAAGCTTCTGAAAACTTATGTGTATCTCCCCATTGCCTTTCACTCAGAAGAGTTGGACACCTAACAGTTTGCTTGCTGTATCTCCTGTCTTCCTTTTCTTCCAGGCTTCTTAAGCACCTGTCTTCATCAAACTCATCACTGACCTAGTTCCTCTCTCTCCCAAGGCAGTTGGGTGTGACTGCCTGCCCAAACAAATGACCCATTCATTCCCTCTGGGCTTGCTTCAATGCTAGTTAGGGTATGTTATGAGATTCAAAGCGGACTCAGCTGTCCAAGATCACTGAAAAGAAGCCACTCTCTGCCCTCAGCCAGACCTCTCCTCCTCCCAGGGTGGAGAATGTTCTTTCACACTCAGTTGGCTGCATTGAGCTAGGGGTTTTATTGAGGCTATTCACCTCAAAAGTGGGGTATATGTTTGGTTTCCAGTCACAGGGCTGACTAACTCAATGTATACATTTTACCTCTTTGTTCCATTGCTCCTCTCTCTCCTGGATGATGCACAGCATTATCCTTGTCGGCAGATTTCCAACACAGCTCCCTCAGACAGTTTTGCCTTTCCTACTTTGTGTTTTTGAGAGAGTTGGGGCCTACTTACCTACTATGATGCCATCTTCCAGAAAGCACTTGCCAACTTTTTAATCAGGCAGTTTGTCTATTTATTAATGAGTTGTATGATCTCTTAATATATCATGGATATTAATCATTATTGAATATGTGATGTCAAAATATTTTCTCCTATTGAATCAGCTGCCTTTTCATCCTTTGAGGTGCTAAAGTAGTGAATTTTGAGCAGGTCTCATTTATAAATTTTTTATTTTGTTGCTTGTTCTTTTGGTGTAAGGTTTAAGAAACTACCTCTTGCAACAAGATCTTGAAAAATTTTCCTAGATTTTCTTGTAGGAATTTTATGGTTTTTGCTTTTATGTTTAGGTCCTTGAACTATTTTGAGTAATTTTTTTATAAGGTGTGAGATAGGGATCCTCTTTCTTTCCCTTAGAAACTGCGTTTCAGTTCTCCCAGCACAATTTCACTAGGCTGTTCTGACCTGGCTGGGAGCACTTGACAGCTTTGTCAAAAATCATTTGACTGTAGATGTGAGGGTGTATTTCTGAGTTCTCAATTTGGTTCCATTGGTCAATATGCCTATCTTTAGGTGAATACATGCTGTTTTTACCACTATAAATAGTAATATGTTTTAAAGTCAGGAAGTGTGTGTCATTAAATTTTGTTCTTATTTTTAAGATATTTTTGGCTCTTTTGGTCCCCTTAGCCATCCAAATAAATTTGAAAATTGGCTTTTCCATTTTTAGAAAAAAAATGCTGTTGGGATGTTTATTGGTATTGCATTGAATCTATAAATTAAGCTAGATAGAATTGACATTGTAACTGTATTTAGTCTTCCAATTTATGAACAAGAAATGTCCTTCCATTTATTAAATTATTTTTCAGTTTCTTTTAGCAACGTTTTGTAGTTTTCTGAATACAGGTCCTTATTTCCTTGGTTAAGTTTATTCCTAAATATATGGTTTTTTAGTCACTATTTTAATTAAATTTTTTCTCATTTCCTCCACAGAATCCACATTTGTTCATAGAAACTCTTTTTATTTTTGCATATTAATCTTCTATCTTGTCACTTTGCTGAACTTGTCTTATAGTTCTAGTATCTTTGTTGTGGATTTTGAGGTTTTTCTAGTTATAGGATCATATCATCAATGAATGTTGCAAGTTTTTCTTTTTCTGTTCCTATTTGGTGCCTTTTATTTCTTTATATATCCTAATTGCTCTAGCTAGAAATTCTATCACAATGTAGAATAGCAGTGGTAAAAATGAGCATCCTTCTGCCAGATCTCAGTGAGAAATCTTTCATTCTTTCACTGTTGAGTACAATGCTATCTGTAGGTTTTCCATCTATGCGCTTTACCATCTTAAGAAAGCTTCCTTCTATTCCTATCTTTTCTATTGTTTTTATCAAGAATGGTTGCTGTATTTTGTCTGATAACTTTTTTGCATCAATCAAGATCATGTGATATTTCTTCTTAAATTTATCCCTGTGTTTTATCACACTAATTGCTTTTCTTGTGTTGATCCACCCTTAGATACCTGGGATAAAAACCTACGTGATCAGGGTGTATAACTCTTTTCATGTGCTTTTGGATTTGACCTTCAAATATTTTGTTTTGGAGTTTTGCATCCATATTCTTTAGAGATAGTAGTTTGCAATTTTTGTTGTTCATAGTATCTTTCCTGGCATTGGTATTAGGGTGATGTTGGCTTCATAGAAACTGTTTGGTAGTGTTCCTTCCTGTTCAATTTTTTGGTAGAGCTTGAGCAAGATTGGTATTAGATCACCTTTGAATGATTGATAGAATTCACCTGTGAAGCCATCTGGTACTGGGATTTTCATCTTTTCAAGGTTTTGGATGACCATTTTGATTGTTGATTGGTTTGTTGAGGTCGTCGATTTCTTCTAGTGTCAGTGTAGGTAGTTCATGTGTTTCTAAGAATTTGTTCATCTCATCTACCTCGTTTAGGTTGTTGGCATAGAGTTGTTCATTGTATCCTTTTATGATCTCTCTTATTTCTGTAGGGTCAGTGGTAATAACCCCGTCTTATTTACGTTTAATTGTGTAGTCTCTCTTTTTAAATTTGTCTGTCTAGATAGGAATGTATCAAATTTGTTGACCTTCTCAAAGAACCAAGGTGTTTCTTTCCATCTCTGCTATCCTTTGTTTTGTTCTGGCCAAAGCCAAGATTCAAAGGTGGCTCTGCTGGCCAAACTCACTGAAGAGAATTCCCCTGACTCCTCCTTCCTTTTCCTTTAAATGGCTGACAAGGAGGAAGATGTCTGTTCTCCTTGCAATTGGCTGCAGTGAGCCATGGTTTACCCCAGCTCAATACCTTGCAGGTAGGTTTGTGGGGAAGGGGAGCACTTCCCAGCCAACTAGGGAATTTAATAGTTCTCATTTGTTACTTCAAGTTATTTGTCTTTCTGTCCTTTGCCTTCTTAGTGGTTGTGTAGCACTGTCTGTCTGCTGATCCCCAAAACATGTCCCTAGGACAGCTTTTGGTTATTTCTCCATTGCTGTGTGTGTGTGTGTGTGTGTGTGTGTGTGTGTGTGAGAGAGAGAGAGAGAGAGAGAGAGAGAGAGAGAGAGAGAGAGAGAGAGTTGAACTCTCCAGTTTTACTCCTTCCCATATTGTTTTCCCATTTTCATTTGTCTCATGATATTTACTGCTTTCCCTTTCAAGTTCTTCTTTCACCAATGATTGTTTAAGTGAGTATTCATTAGCTTCAACACATTTGTGGATTTTCCAGTTTTCCATCTAATATTGATATAATATTATTCCATAATGATCATAGAAAATGCTCTGAATGGTTTTAATCTTTTTACATTTATTAAGAATTGCTTTGTTATCCAAAATGTGAAGTATCCTGGAAAATGATCCATGTTCACTTAATAATATATATATTCTGCTGTTTTGAAGAGCAATGCTCTGTATATTTCTGTCAGTTCTACTTCTCATGTCATAGTAATCATGTTCTCAGTTTTGTTATTGACTTTCAATTTAGATTCTCTATCTATTGAAAATAATGGCATACTTAATTCTCATAATATTAGTGTAGAGTGTCTCCATCTTCCATCAGTTTTTGTTGTTGTTGTTGTTGTTGTTGTTGTTGTTGTTTGAGCTACTGTGGCAAGTATTGAGCCCAGGACCTTGTATATGCGAAATTGTTCCACATCCACTGAGCCACATCAACTCCACTGCATTTTTTTTTGCTGTTGTTTGTTTTTGGTTTACTTTTGTTTTTGAGGAAATACTGGGAACTGAAGCTCCCATGTTGGAAGCAGGTGTTCAAACACTTGAGCCACATTCACTACCTTCTCTTCAGTTTTGAAAGTTTTTGCCCCATGTATTTTGGGGCAAGGTGGTTAGGTGCATAAATGTTAATGGTTGTTATTTCTTCTTGGTGGATTGCCACTTTTAGTAATATAGC
>JAQZBX010049633.1:0-19867 GCA_029593785.1 Cabassous unicinctus
TGTGCACTGTTGCAGCGCCGGAGAGAGACATACCGGATCCCAAAGAGCTAGAACCAGGACTTTGCATTTAGTAAGCCAGGGTGGAGCTCACAGGTATGGTGCATTCAAGTCCTGGGGCCTCTTTCTCTGTGGACCCCACCAGCTCCCGGCAGGATCGAAGTGACTCAAACTTATAACGAGAAAGGAATATTAGAGAATAAAAGCGCTCTGTCAGTTTGCTGGGATTGCACACGTCATTTAGCCTTTTCCCCAAACCCCTCTTCCCCCTTTCACACCCACAAACTTCTTCCCGAGGGACGTTTTCAAATTGGATATTAAAGCCAAGCATGACCTTCTTGGGCAGTGCACATTTTTCTAGCCCTAGACTGGCTGTGTAAGGGTACTTTGCAGCCCCCCTGGTTGCTCGTGCTTACCGTATGATTTTCTCTGTTCTCCTGGCAGAGAGGTGTTCATGAAATCCGCGAGATCAGACAGTTCCACTTCACGGGCTGGCCGGACCACGGAGTGCCATACCATGCAACGGGGCTGCTGGGCTTTGTCCGGCAGGTCAAGTCCAAGAGCCCGCCCAATGCGGGCCCGCTCGTGGTGCACTGCAGGTAGGCAGGCACCACCCGGAGCCTTCCGCAGGGAGCTGGGGGGTTAAGGGCGCAGCGTCCTGGGCGGAACGCGTGTAGCTCAGTGGTTGAGCGCCTGCTTCTCATGTACTAGGTCCCGGGTTCAATCCCCGATACCTCCTTAAAAAAAAAAAAAGGCTTTAGAACTAGGTGTAGTTGGTGGATGCCCAACGTGGTGAACGCGCCAACTAACCCTGAATCCTTGAAAGCGTTAATTTTATGTTGCGTGAAAATAAAGTAAACACAGATGCTGTGCTGTGGTCCCCTTTCCTCCACTGACAGAGCCCTTTCTTTCCTGCAGTGCGGGGGCCGGGAGGACCGGCTGCTTCATCGTGATCGATATCATGCTGGACATGGCCGAAAGGGAAGGCGTGGTGGATATCTACAACTGCGTCAGGGAGCTGCGTTCCCGGAGGGTGAACATGGTGCAGACGGAGGTACCAGCACCTTCCCGGAGCGCTGATGCCCACCGCCCAGAGCCAGGGGCAAGAGAAATCCCACCAACTCTTGTCTTCAAAACTCCCCAGAAGGAAGAAGCAAAAATGATATACCTGGCAATCACTGTTTCCTTCCTCCCTGGCTTCCTTCCTTCCTTTATTTTTCCTTTCACAAACAAATTAAAAAGGCCTGAAGTTTGCAGGGAACAGAATAGCCAGACGCTTAAATTTGCCCATGTCCTAAATTTGCCCCCACATGAAGCGTTCAGGGTTTCAGTATCATTTCTTTTTATTATGTCTTTTAAACTAGCTGGTATCCAGAGCAAGGCCACCTCTGAGAATAAACAGGCTTTCACCAAATAGCTTTAGGATCATCTCTTGACCTTTACTCTTTTCCAGGGGTACTGGGAAGAAAATAGCCAACTTGTCCCTAGAAAATCTGCCCTGTGGCCTGGCATCATGGGAACTTGCCTGTTTTGTAGAAGTATTGTACCAACTAGGAACTCTCTAAATGGGAATTCAAGGTATATCCGGAATTTAAATTTTTGAGGAAAAGCATTAGGTTCGGTCTTTAGGAAATTCCTATTTTGACACACACTTGATGGCTTTAAGAAGGATTTGCACCCACCTGGAAAATGATTCATGAATAGAATGAAGAATAAGTAGTAATCCCCTCCATTTAGAGTGTGCATTAACATTTACAAAAGCCATTGGGTCGCCTAATTTCATTTTTTTTTAGCATAGAGAAAAACCGTCGAAACTGTAAATGCTACTTTCATGGCCTCTTTTCTTTACATAAAGAGTATTTTGTTTTAAAGGTAGTAATGATAGTAATTTATTTTCTCATTTACTTTACTTTGAGCAGATGTTGCCACATCCATTTTCTCACTTGATCTTCTTTTTCCAAGGTGTTGTCTGATTGGACTGAGCTGTTTTAGAGCATTGAGTCCTAGTTATTTATAGAAATTAAATTAAAAAGTAATAAGCACTTTTTTTACATCTCAAATAATTAAAGAGCAATAATAAGTACGGTAAAACTTTCCTCATTAATTTTAGGGAAAGTCAGTGTCAATTCAGAATTACAGGGCCGATTTTTTTAAACTGGATTTATTTTGCATACATCCAAGGACATATAAGGGTTTCTATAATTATCACATTAATTAATGTTTTAAAATAAGTCGTTCAAAGTGTTCGGAACAGTTTGTTTTCATAGCAATGTCAAATTTCCTTAGGCCTTCTTTACACTATTAATTTGGTTAGCAAATCCTCTTTTCATTATAGATAAGTAAAAGTCTGCTCGTTCCTCATCTGAACATCAAGTGCCAAATAAGTGGGATCAGAATTAAGGAGGTTTTGTCACCATATGTACTATAGCATTGTAGGGCTTGCGCTGACATTTATCAGTGTCTGATTGGTTGTCATGGAGCCCTTATTGGCCCCTTCCTCCCTTGAAGCTGCCACGTGGCCACACAGGTAACTTGCCCACCTGTCCCCTGTTAGGAATAGGGGCTCTGATCCTGAACTACCCACTCTCCTGGCAGTTTCTAGGGCCACCTTTTTCTCTGTCAAGAATGCATTGTCTACAACAGACCACAGCCCTGTTATCTTGATTCTCTGGGTTTCAAGTTCATGTTGTATCTTCCCTCCTTCTCTGGCTCTTTTGGGTACTGTGGTTTCTCTGTGACTGACTGACTGAGTTTGCCTGAACTGCTTTGACAAAGATCACATAGTGGGTTGGCTTAAACAACAGGAACTTGTCTTATGGTTTGGAGGCTGGAAGTCCAACGTCAAGGTCTAGGCAGGGCTTGCTTTCTCCTGGAGTCCTACTCCTGCATCACGCAGTGATCTCCTTCTCTCTCTTCATGTCTGCTCCTCTCGTTTCTGTTGACTTCTGGCTTCCGCTTCCATGCCCAATTTCCTTTGGGTATAAGGACTTCAGCCATACTGGATGGAGGTCACCCCTTATCCAATAGTAACATTGGGTCTGTTTAACAAAGGGCCTGTGTACAAATGAGTTCACAACCACTGGGATGTGGATTAAGACTCAGACATACCCAACACTAACTGATTCCTCTCCTTCACCAGGAGCAGTACGTGTTTATCCATGATGCGATTCTAGAAGCCTGTCTTTGTGGAGACACCTCAGTCCCAGCTTCCCAAGTCAGGTCTCTGTATTACGACATGAACAAGCTGGATCCTCAGACAAACTCAAGCCAGATCAAAGAGGAATTCCGGGTAAGTTACGCCAAATGGAGCAGATTGTCTGTGACTTTGCCCTTCAAGGGGTATCTCAAATTCAGCCCTTGAACCTTTGTACTAACAGGGCTGCTCAACCTCAGCACTGTTGATATTTGGGACCAGGTAATTCTCTGAACTGGGGGGCTGTCCCTCTATCCACTCGATGCCAGTAGGACCCCCACCCCTAGTTGGGACAACCAGAAATGTCTCCAGACCTGGCCAGAGTTCCCCTGGGGGATAGGAGCAGAATTGCCTGGTTGAGAACCCGAGTCCGTCAGAGCCATCTCCTCCCCCAGGAGAGCAGACACCACGTTGTCCCCAATATCATGCCCTGTCCCCCCACATCCTCTACAATGCAGCCGTGGGTGCCGTCAGACCCTAGAGATGTGTATTCAGAACACTTCCTGGGCAATGTTTCTTCATTGCATTCCCCATATCCAAGGTTTGTCTAATGTACCTGGCTCTGGGGCCAAACTCTTCCTCAGCCTCTTACCTCCCAAATCCCCAGATGTCCAGCCCCAGTCGGCTTCCATGGCACTTAATCCTTATGATCCGCAGTGGCCCCTGGGCCCCTGGCCACATGTCTGATGGGCACTGTCCGGATGCAATCCAAAGAGGGAGGAGAGAAAAAAGAATCTTTGGTGGGCTACTGTGAGGGGTGGGGTGTCTGCATGTATGTCTTTGTGTGTCTGTGTGTTTCCATCTGTATCTGTGTGTGCCTATCGGTCTGTGTCTGTGTGTCTGTGTCTATTCGTGTGTCTGCCTGAGTGTCTGTGTGTCTGTCCGTGTCTGTGTGTGTCTGTGTGTGTCTGTCCGTGTGAATCTATGTCTGTGTATCTATTGGTGTCTGTCTGTGTTTGTCTGTGACTGTGTGTCCATCAGTGTCTTTATGTCCATCTGTGTCTGTGTGTCTGTCTGTGTCCACCTATGTCTATCTCTGAATGTCTGTGTGTGTCTGTGTGTCTGTGTCCATATGTCTGTGTCAGTGTGTGTCAGTGTGTCTGTGTGTGTGTGTCAGTGTGCCTGTGTATCTGTGTGTGTGTCTGTCAGTGTGCATGTGTGTATGTCAGTGTGCCTGTGTATCTGTGTGTGTCTGTCAGTGTGTCTGTGTCAGTGTGTCTGTGTGTGTAAGTGTGCATGTGTGTCAGTGTGCCTGTGTGTCAGTGTGTCTATGTGTCATTGTGTGTCTGTATGTCACTGTGTCAATGTGTCTGTGTGTGTCATTGTGAGTCAGTGTATGTCATTGTGAGTCAGTGTGTCTGTGACAGTGTGCCTGTGTATGTGTGTCAGTGTGTCTGTGTGTGTCATTGTGAGTCAGTGTGTGTCAGTGTGTGTGTGTCTGTGTCAGTGTGTGTGTGTGTCAGTGTCTGTGTGTGTCATTGTGTGTCAGTGTGTCTATGTATGCATGCGTGTTTTGGGAGGTAGGGGGAGGAGATCCCCTTGTCATCAGCTGTAGGAAACCGGGCATCTAGACTCCAACCGTGAGAGGCCTTGACCCCCCGCCCCTCCCCATTGCCGTGTCTCGCTCCCGCAGACCCTGAACATGGTGACGCCCACGCTGCGGGTGGAGGACTGCAGCATCGCGCTGCTGCCCCGCAACCACGAGAAGAACCGCTGCATGGACGTCCTGCCCCCGGACCGCTGCCTGCCTTTCCTCATCACCATCGACGGCGAGAGCAGCAACTACATCAACGCCGCCCTCATGGACGTAAGCCCCTCCCCCACGGGAGGCGGGGAGCCTTTCCCTGCAGCCTGGGAGCTGGCAATGCGCGGGGGTCGTCTCCTCCTCCTCTGCTCGTTTTCCCTTTTTTTCAGAGGCAGACTATTTTTTCAACAAAGTGCATTTCAGCCTCAACCTAACTTTCTGTGTCAGGATTGCAGTTTTTGGTCTCTCAGAGACAACCAGTCTGGAAGTATTGATAAATGAAACATGTCCCGGGTGCTCTCTGGGCATGTACATGTTTAACCTACCAGCTGGAGAGCCAGAGACGTCTATTGAGCCACTAAGGCAGTGAAGTGGGATAATATGGTTTGCAGCGTTATTCTAGTTCTCTTTCTACCCAATTTAAGCAGTAATTAGCATCAGGGAAAAAAAATGCCTGTCAGTACAGAAAGTGCACAACTCATTACTTCCTGTCAGTCTGTTTACCTCTAACTGAATGAACATTTGCTCTCCAAATGATGGAAAGAGTGAATGAATATTTTCAGTGCTAATATGGAAGTTTTGATTTCTATTGGTGTGATAGCAGTAAAAGGGTACTTAAACTTGTTTGAAGCTCTCCAGAGCCGTAAAGAGCCTCTGTAGCCTTGTATGGCAGGAATAAGTAACGATGTCACACCTACAAATGACAGATTTTAGGAAAGGTGAAATTATTTTAATGCTGCTTCAAAGCAAAGTTAAGGTTTTCCCCATTAAAATAATTACGTACAGGATCGATATTGCCCTTCTACCAGGAGTACCAAAACATTCGTAAGAGATATTTGTATTTTATCATTGTTATTTTGCAGACACATTCATATTTAGTCTCTTTAGGTGTTGATAATGGTGATAGTATTCAGCAACTGTTAAATATGTTCAGTGTTCTATGCCACAAGTTTCCACATATACAAAATACCTTAGCTTCCTCACTTGACATTTTCTGGTATATTTGGATCTTCCTTGTTTGTGTTTGCAGAGCTATAAACAGCCCTCGGCCTTTATAGTCACCCAGCATCCTTTGCCAAACACAGTCAAAGACTTTTGGAGACTGGTCCTGGATTACCACTGCACGTCTGTAGTTATGCTAAATGATGTGGATCCCGCCCAGGTGAGACTCCTTTCATTGTCAGAGCTTGTGCCAGCAGGTCAAACCTGTGTGTGTTTTGTTTGCACCCTGAGAAATGCGGGCCTCCCTACCAGGTCACCAGCATGGAGGGGGTAGAGAACCTTGGAAGCTGAAAGAAAAGTGTTAAAAACCAGGTGGAATTAGGGGTGAGAGCAGAGAGTCACTTGAAACCAAAAAGACAGAAATTGTAGACATGGGAGTGACAGGACAAAACAGGGGTCAGAAATCGGGCTGTTTCAATGGGATGCACGTGCTGCCTGGAGGGGGCCAAGGTGATGGCCAAAGTCAATGCTAAATGAAAATTGGAACATCCCAGAGCTGAAAGCAGAGCAGAGGAACCAGAGAAGGGTCAAGGAAGGGCCTCAACGTCTGGCGTAGCCCTGACCCCATTCCTTGACGGGCTGTGTGCTTCCTGGCAGGGCTCACCTGGAGCCTGCAGGTGGAGATGAGAAGGTGATGGGGGAGAGGGGGAGGCAGTGGAGGTGTAGAGAGAGGCCAGCAATTTTAAGGGCGGCCATGATTTTGGAACTCTTTGGTAAAGATATTAAAAAGTCTTGAAATTAGGACTTCATGTCTAATCAGAATAAATCGGCCTTCTGCATAGCTCCCTCTTTTTCAACATCAAAAGAAAAAGAATTGGTCAGCAATGGCTCAGTATTAGAAACAGGGTCAGAAACCTTTCTTAAAGAGGGTAGTCAGGTGGGCTTTAGCACAGCAGTCCTTTTGGAGCTGGATTTGTGGTTGCTTTTGATGATTTGGGGTATAGTCGTGCCAATCACAGACCTAACCATTATTGAAAGTTTGCATTTAGCAAGTATTAAGAATAAACTTATTCTGGAACTGAGTTAATTTCCTATGTGGTAGAGAAGAATTCTTTAAAAAATAATAATAAAGAGAAAAGAGAGAATTCATGATCTGAACTATTTAAGCATCCAAACTGGACAAGATTTCTCCTTCCCAAATTCTATTGTGTTGTCATCAATCTGCCTTAAATGGCATGGACAGTAAATTGAATTCTACAATGTTTTTAATTATGTTTGAGGCACTACATTATATTGTTCTGGCTCTATCCTCAAAGCTAGTTGATGAAATAATAATGATAATCCTTGTTCTCATCTAGTCCTTCTGCTTAAGAAGCTTAAATATTTTAGAGCTCTTCCCTCACTGACCTTCTCAGCAGATAGAGTGCAGCCGTTTATAAAGACAGACAGACAGCAAGGCCCCAGGAGCTTAAAGGATCAGCCCAGAGACACAGCTGGAAGTACGGAATCAGGATTCTTGGTTGTAACTTAGAATGGCATGGGTTAAATTTCACTAGATCCAAATTCTTTATCATGATAGACAACTATGGGATAAGGAGCCCATTCCCTGTTTTGAATCGTTCTGTTTATTCCTCCTGTGAATCCTGAAATACAGTGATTGTAACTGTTTTCCTTCAGATTACTGATTAAGACTTAAATGATTTTAGTGTGTTCTTTTTGAACAACAATGTTTGAATTCTAAAGCTGCATTCCAAGCCCAAACTACCTGGCCTGAAACCAACACTTGGGTGATTTGGTGTAGACCAAAAGACTACAATTCTCTTCAGCCGACAGCGTGGATTTTCAGAGTGAGAGAAAAGAGGCTCCTGGGATTCCGTCTTTTCGAGAACACTAAACAGCATTTGAACTTAAAGGCCTTGCAATTGTACAAGAATAGCGCTCAACTATTTTAAGTATTTATAGGTCTGGCTCATGGCCGTGATATGCACCATTTAAGCCATTTTCTACGCGGTTTACTAGGGCAGAATGTGGAATGCAGTGTGCGAAGAGCAAAGCACAGGCTTGGGCCGTTCATATTTCTCCAGTATAAGTGACAAGCTTGAACTGAGAGAGCAGGCGGGAAGCAAAACTAGCTCAGTCGATAGAAAAATAGGCCAAACAGTTTAAAATGCATGTTATGGCTTTTATTACCATCTCAATTTCCCAACATAATGCCTATTAATTTTAACAGTGGATACACCGGGGTATCAAAAAGGAAATAAACATCAGTGTGCTATAGCTTGACAAGGCAGTTTTATAACTTATCACCAGGAAGGGCTGGTGAGGAAGGAAATTTTTCATGGAAGGGCTCTTTAAAAATAAACAAATGTAATTTTAAAAATACTGTAGACTTAGCTAACATCGAGGTTCCCCTTAGCTATCCTACTTTCAGTCTTAATCATAAAGTCAGAACCTTTAGCTTCTCTATAATGGAGAGAGAGATTGCTGTTTCGGTTGACCCATTGTTAACTGATAACTATCTTGCCATCTTGGGTATAAATCAACCTTTGCCATCTTTGGCAGTGAGATTTTAGATCCTTCAGAAAATAAAATTCATTTAAAAAAAGAATCAAGGAAATCAACCTCAACCAGTGGATTCTCCTGTTAAAGTACAAAGACTGGCATTCACCATTTTGCTTACAATGAGGTGATATGTTTTGTATCTGCTCTGGACCCAATAAAAGCATGTTATGAAATAATAAAGCAATTCTCCTCTCAGCTCACCACAAGCCATTTGTCCCTTAGATAAATCAGAAAAAGAAAAGTGAAAGGCTGCTCCAACTAAAGTCAATGGGAATACTGAGTCCCAAAAGAAGTTGAAATTCAAATCTTAAATGCCTACCAGGGTTTCAGGAGGTTAGGAATGATTTTTGAAGAGAAGAGCTCTCCGGGGCTCTTCCCACCTCACTTTCTCCAAGTTTAGTGTTTTTGTGGCTTGGTGCCCTCATTTGCTTGTGCAAAAGTTCCAGTTACCCAGTATTACCAATACCTGGGGTTTGGACCCTAGAAAATTGTGTTTATAATTAAAACTACCTCCAGGTAAAACAGCAAAGCATTTACTCTTACTTCACCAGACTTCCTAGACCAGAGCTGGGAGGGTTTGGATCAGAACATGTAAATGCAACTGTTTTAGTTCCCTTGGCTGCTCAAGAAAATACCATGCAGTGGGCCGACTTAGACAATGGGAATTTTTTAGCTCATGGTTTTGAAGCTAAGAAAAAGTCCAAATCAAGGTGTCATCAGGGCAATGCTTTCTCCCCTGGCAGCCAGACTTTGTCCTTAGCTTATCACATGGCAAGGCACATGGCAGGGTCTCCTGGCCTCTCCCTTCTCATCTGAGTCCAGTTGATGTTCAACTTCTGGCCACTCCTTCTGTGGCTTTCTCTCTGTCTTAATTTCATCCCACTAATAAAGGACCCCCATAATGTGGGCCACACCTTAACAAAGTAGCCTCATCAAAAAGTCCTACTTACAATGGGGTCACATCCACAGGAATGGATTAAGGTTTTGTGGCTCCAAACCACCACAGCAGCCAACGCTGTTAACCATTCTGAATCTTGTCGCAAAATAGCTCTACTCCCAAAAGTGATCCTATGTTATGATGCAAGCCCAGAAAGGGAGGGGGCAGATTTGGACACTTTTACATCTGTATGCCATCAACCTCTCCCCCAAGGCCAGGTAAGTGTTCCTTTCAGTGTGCAAAAGAGCCATATCCACATGACCTCTTTGGAAAGCAAAATTGTTTAGGGCTAAAAGATGCTTTCTGAGAAAAGGAAGAAAAAAAAATACTAAATGAAAGACGTCTGGCATTGGGAATCAACCAATAAGAAAGACCTGACGTCTGTTTGCTGAAAGGAAAAGAAAGAGATGAAAGGAAATGAAGAGAATCAATGAAGTATTAAGAATTACTGAATGTTGATACTGAACGTTAGTGAGGTTATTCTTATAACTAATCTTGTGTTTCTGTGTTCTGAATTCAGTTGTGTCCCCAGTACTGGCCAGAAAACGGAGTACACAGATATGGCCCCATCCAAGTGGAATTTGTTTCTGCTGATTTAGAAGAGGACATCATCAGCAGAATATTCCGTATTTATAACGCAGCCAGAGTAAGAGACATGGCCAATATTGCTTATTATTGTGGTTTCACTGTTTTCTCATTCAATAAATATTTAGAGTGTCACTCTGTGTCACTGTTCTAGGAGTTTGAATACATCAGTGAACAAAACCCAGATCCCTGAACTTGTGGAACTTACATTCTAATGTGAGAAGACAGACAATAAATAATAAATGTAATAAATGAGGCAATTATGCAGTGTGTTAGAAAGTGATAAATGCTACAGAAAAAAGTAAGGGACAAAGAGAGTGGTAGGGCAATCAACAGAAAGGAGAGCAAGTTTCCATTTTAAATAAGAGGCACCTTTTGAGCAAAGGCCTGAAGGAAGCGACGGAGTAGCTATGTTGCTCTTTGCAGAGAGAACATTCTCAGTAGAAGTAAAGGGCAGTGCAAAGGCCCTGAGGTATGGCTTTGCCTGGGGCATTCCAGGAAGAGTAAAGGAGGCTCATGTGGCTGGAGCACAGTAAGCAAAGGCGAGAGTAGCCAATGAGAGTACTTTACCTACAGGTAATTTGGCTGAGGGAGCAGAGGACATATACAGCCCTGTAGGCCACCAATAGCTTTGTGGCTTTGGCTCTGAAGAAATAAGGAGCCATTGCAGAGGTTGGGGGAGAAGAATCGCATGGTACAGTTTACATTTTAAAAGGCACACTCTGGCTTCTCGGATAAGACTAGATTGTAAAGGAGGACGGGAGAACAGCCAGGAGGCTATTGCAATAGTACATTTGAGAAATTACAAAGTGCCCAGGCAGAGTAAAAAGTGGAGATGGAGGCAGGAAAAAGTGGAGAGACCCTGATATTATTTTGAAGTTAGAACCAATAGGGTTTGCTGGCAGGTCGGATGCCAGGGCGTCAAGGAAGACTTTGAAGAAGAAGATGGGCTTGACATCCACTAAGTTGTGGGAGCCTGTCAGTGCAGCAGGAGATTTGGCAGGGGATGGGGGGCTGCACAGAGAGAGGGCCCAGGGTTCAATTTCAGAAGTGTTGGGTTTGAGATGACTATTAGACATGTGCATGGAAATATCGAGTAGGCAGTTGAATGTTCTAGGGTGAAATTCAGGAGACAGGACTGGACTGGAGAGAGAAATTTATGACTTAGTGGGATATCAGTGATATTTAAAGTCATGAATCACGTAAGGGCATAGAGAGAGAAGAGAAACGTGCCAAGGACTGTGCCTAGAAGTGTTCCATGCATAGAGGTCTGGGAGAAAAGGAGCTGAGGCAGAGAAGGGGAGACCAGAGAGGGAGACGCAGGAGCCGAGCGAAGAAAATCTATCAGGGGAAGAAAGAGCCATCGATTGTGTGAAAAGGCCCTGAAGGCCACAGATTGAGTTCAAGCGATTTTGCCATGGTCACAGTAAAACCGCCTTGTCGCTTCTCGAGCATAAGCTCAGGAACACTTTTTATGAATCCTGAAATGCGATTTCATTATGACTAAAGATTAATTAACGCTCGATACCTTAGCAAGAATCACATCAATAAGCAAACATATTGAGAGCTATACACAGTGAGATCTATATCACACTGAGCTTGCAAACGTCTCCAGATTATAATCTCTTCTTCACCTTTAATTAACCTGTAATTAAGTAAAGCCACCTTACCACTTAAGAAGGCAATGCGGTCAATGAAATGGTGAGTTATTTTTCACCTTTGCAAAACCGTGTGTGTTCTTCTCTCTTATTTGTCTGGCCTGTCATTCCAAGTACCTGGTTTTTTATAACACGTGGAGATTAAAAATCATAACTCTTCAGGCCAGCAGATGCTACCTTCGTTATTTATAGGCGGCTCTCTCCTTTAATAATGGCCTGCTCTGATGAGAAGATCCAATAATTGGAAGCAGCCCACTGCAATTCAGTGAAGTAAATAATGCCCTTTTTCTCTCCGTGTCTTGCTTCTCTCCTGATCCTCTGCAGCCACAGGATGGATATCGGATGGTGCAGCAGTTCCAGTTCCTGGGCTGGCCGATGTACAGGGACACCCCGGTGTCCAAGCGCTCCTTCCTGAAACTCATTCGCCAGGTGGACAAGTGGCAGGAGGAATACAATGGCGGGGAAGGCCGCACTGTTGTGCATTGCTTGTAAGTGCTGCGGGCGAGCGTGTCACCCCCCAGTAACAGGGTGCTGGGTGGCTGGTGCTGACCTCTCTCACGCTGTCTTCGGTTTCACTATAAATGGAGAAGAAATAAGTAGTTCTGGGTGAAAAGGAGATAGTGGACTTACAAGGATGGGTCCACTCGTTGAGGGATTAGTGTGCTCGGCAGGAAACAAGATGGGTACATTGTGCATTTGGATGGTGCATCTCAGTTATAAAATAAGCACCGAACCTGTGATTAGGAGCCCCCAGAAAACCCTAGGAGGGATCAGTGGGGCACTGGAGCCAGCTCCTACTGCTCTTGAGAACCAAGTATTAATTTTTCAGAATTTTTGCAAGCTGGTTATCAAAGTGTCAGTAGCTCCTAATCATCAGCAAAGCCCCAAAGCTGGTTTACCAGCAGGCTACTTGGTAAGTCTACTGGAAGGCATGTCAGGGGTTTCAAAGGACCTACCTCCTTTTTCCTTTGTGATTTTCAGATCAGTGGTTCCCAATGTGTGGTCTCCAGGCCAGCAGTTTTACAATCACCTTGGATCATGTCAGAAATGTCAATTTGCAAGGTGCTTCTGATGCCCTAAAATGACAACCTCTGCTACAGAGCAATGCTTCTCAATCTTGGCTGCACATTAGAATCATTTGGGGAGCTTAAAAAAACAAAAACAAATGGTGCCCAGGCCACACCCAAACCAATTAAATAAAATCTCGGGTGGAAGCAAGACATCAGTACTTTTTTTTTTAAAACATCCAGATTATGTCAATGTGCAGCCAAGGTTGAGAAATGCTGAATGTAGAATGTCATACTTTTCAAAGCACTTTCACCTGCATTTTCTCATTGGCGATAATATGTAGCTAATCAACCAGCTGGAATTGGCTTAATGGAACAGGCAATTAGAAAGTCATGGCAGTTAGGAAAAGATGTTTAGCGAATTTGTAGAAACTTAAAGTATCAGCTTATGTCGCTTCCCAGTGGAGTATCGTAAGAAGCACACAATGAAATCTCTCCCAATTTGCAGGGAAAATAAAGTTTTACTCTGAGCAGACCAACCCTAGTTAAAATTGCAAACTGCAAACTTGGCTAAGGAAACCAGCCTCCCCACCTAGCTCCTGGGGCCCTCTGAGGCCTTCCTGGCAGTCCGAATTCTGCCCTGCTTCTTTCTCTCTGCCCAGCCTCTCACCCAAATCGAAACCTGGTATTGTCACATTCTGCAAGAATGAGACTTATAGACCTTCTCACACTTATCCTAAACCAGAGGTCCCAACCCCTTGTCTTCTAAAAAAAAAAAATCCTATTATATTACACTCCCCTCCCCTATACTAATTTCCCCTTCCTTCTTATGGACCCAGGGCACTCAAAATGTCTCTACCAAGAAAATGCCAGAAAGAATTTATTAACAGCTCTCATTCCCATTTTTATCTATCTGCCTCACTGAGTTAATAACAATAACCTCACTGAATTGATGCAATCCCAGCAAGGAAAATTGGCATTATAGCTAGAGGTGGTATTATATCTGCTGGGATTTTGTGAAATGCTAAAAGTAGTTGGCACATACTGATCCCTGCATCTGGTGCTCCCAGCATCTGGAGTTGGGAGCATCATGGTTCTGACTGCCAGGATCATTAGCATCCCAACAACGGCCAAGGCATGAGTGAGCCCCAAGTGGAAGAAGGCACCAGGGCGGCCTTAAGACAGGTCTCTCCACTGCCCCTGAAATTACCACACCTCGTACACAAACACCGGCTGCACTCTCCCAAGAGGCAGCTGGGACCCAACAGCCAACACAGTTGCTGTCCCATTTGACGTACAAAACAGTGGGCTGTTCTTTAGCACTGGTGGTCTGTGGTGGACACCTGGGTTTCCCCCTGTCCTGGTAAGAGAAACCTTGATTTTTCTTTGGGGAGCCAGACTCCCCACATCAAAAGTCATATGGCATGTGACTCAGACCTGATGAGGATGCTTTTATTTGTTTAGATGTAGGCATCTAAATCTAAGATTATTTTTTGCTGTGGGAAATAAAGTTAACTTAAATTGGTGTCCTCCAGTATTGAAGAGGAAAAGATGCTTTGAACTGGGGCAATAAGTGCCTGCCCTTTCGGGGGCAGAAGCACCATATTCAGCATAGTGCAGCGCCACCTGCTGGCCTTGGGCGGAGTCCCTGCTCCAGGGGCTGTGAATTGCATGTCTCCCTGAGCAGATAGCAGATGAGGTGATTTTGTGTGTGTGTGTGTGTCTTTATACATGTTTCCCAACTAATTAAACCAGAAGAAATGATAGAATAGCTCCACTTAACAAGCCCGGATGAAAACGATGGATGTAGACAACGATGAGCCACGGCAAGCCCCCCCCCCCACTCCCTGTGGCAAAGCTGGTGGGGAAAAGCAGGGACTAATGGGGCAGGAGAGAAAGCCCAGGAACACATAACCCAGGCTCGCCTGAGTTAGGAGATCCTGCCTAACACAGCCTCCTCGTGCTACCCATAGAAATCCATTCCAGATGGATGCAGGCTAAAATATGAAAAACAAAACAGAAATTGTCTAGAAGACATGGGAGAAAATCGTCATGATCATGAGGCAATCAGATTTGTTCAAAAGAACACGAAACACCAACCATAAAGGAAAATGATGATAAATTGGACTTCATTCAAATGAAACTCTTCTGTTCACCAAAAGACACTGATAAGAGAGTGAAAAAGCAAGACAAAGGGTTTGTAGCCAGAATGTGTGAGAACTACTGCAAGTTAATTTGGAAAGAACAAACCAGTTTTTTTCTTTTAATGGAAAAAAGACTTGAACAGACACTTCCTTTAAAAGAAAAGAAAGAAAGAAAAGGCTCTCCCAATAACCCATAAATATAGAAAACATCATTAATTTTCAGGAAAATACACATTAAAACCAGAATTGGATACCATTGCATCCTCACCAAAATGGCTAAAGTTTTTTTTTAATAAATGATAAATGGTATATACCAAGTGTTGCTGGAAGGAAGTAAATATTACACAATCACTTTGGCACTGTTTGATGGCAGCTCCTAAAGCTAAATATGCACAAACTTCTGCTCCTCAGTATATGACTAACAGGAGCACATATAGGCTCTGCAAGACATGTTTGTAACAGCTTTACTTATATAAGATCTAAAAACTGGAAACTGCCCAAATCTTCATCAGCTGTTGGATACAGAAATCATACAACAGTACATTCATTCAATGCCACCCTGCTTGGCAAAAGAAAAGAATATTACAACATGGATTTTTTTGCATATAGATCATCTTGAGTGAAAGTCCCGACTCAAAAGAGTGTACACTGTGTGATTCCATTCATACAGAGTTCAAAGACAGGCTAAAGGAATGTATGATAGGGGGTGAGAGCAGTGACTCCCTTTGGTGCTGTGGATAATGTAGATGGGGAAGGAGAGGAGGCTCTGTAGGCTGACGCGTCTGTATCTTGATCTGAGCAGGGGTGACATGGCGTTGCCTTTGTAACCATTAACTGAGATGTATAGTCACCATTGGTGGACCTGAGTGTAGATATATTATGTGTTATTAAAAGGCCAACTTGAAACTTTATAATGGACTGATCAAGCCGATACCTGAATGCAAGGATTGATCAATCTTAAATCACAAAATGAGGGACAACCAGATATCTTGTGCCTGCCTTCTTTGGCAAGTACACTTATTAGGTATCTTTGTAAAATAAAATAAAAAAACCTGAATTTCTATTAAGCTCTGATGCTAACTGCCAATTTACAGGAAGCCTAGAGTTAGAGAGGACTATGTTAAATGATATCACAGAGAGGCAATGAATGAGAAAAATCCAGAATTTGAGAAATCTCTACAGGACAAATTACCCAGTTTCCTCAATGAATTTCAAAGAAAAAGAGAGAGAGAGAAAGAGCAAAGAGGAACCTATAGATTAAAGTAAACTTGCATGACATATCAACTTTACAAGTTTACCTTAATCTATAGGACCTTGCTTGGATCCTAGTTTTAACAGAGAGGCTGTAAGTAAATGTCTGGAAAAATCTGGAAAATTTGAATATGGACTAGAAATTAGATTACATTAAAACATTAATGTATTAGTATTAATTTTAGGTATGATAGTGATATTGTGATGAAAGGAAGGAAGGACAGGGGAGGAGAGAAGAGGAGAGGGAGAAAAAGAGGCACCCATAGATTCTAGGGGAAGTAGTTGATTCCAGAGCTGGTACAGGGAAAATACAGGTTGAGCCTGGAGCATCTTGTAATTTCAGAAATTTAGGAAATGCTTTTAAAAGGATGTAGGTTTGTCAAAAGAGCACAGGAGCAAACCTAAAGGAGATCCTAATAGTCAAAACTGGAAATTGAACCAAAAATTAAATACCAACACAATTGGTTGTTAACTCATGGAATAAAATTAATGTCTGTAAGTCCATACTGATATGAATAAATAATCAAATAAAATGTTTAAATGGGGAAGAAGGAACGGCTCTTGCTTACAGTAGCATTCCAATTAATGAATGTTGAGGAAAGAGGGAAATAGAAAATCACCATTAGGCAAACACCACAGCAATTGTTGCAGACAAGATCCACCAGTGGATGCTAAAATTTAGTGGGTGAAAGTTTGAAGAGAAATAAGATAGTATACTGCCCCAAAGTATTTTATTAACTACAGTGAGAAAAATAGTAACTTTACAGTAAAGACAAACCTGGCTGATGCCATCCTAACACATGGTCAAGGTCAACATCTCCAGTAATATGACAGAGGACATCATGAACCCTTGAAGACACAATGTCTCTGCTGTGGTGTTCTCCCCAAAGATGCATCACCTCATTCCAAGCATGAGAAAACATTAGACAAACCCGAAGTAAGGGCTATTCTACAAAATAACTGACCAGGACTCTTCAAAATTGTCAAGGTCAAGAAAGAGAAGGAAGGGAGCGGATGTAGCTCAAGTGGTTGAGCGCCTGCTTCCTATATACGAGGTTCCGGGTTTGATCCCTGGTACCTCCTAAAAAAAAAAAAAAAAAAAACCCTCATTGGGAAGTGGATGTAGCTCAGTGGTTGAGCAGCTTCCCATGTATGAGGTCAACCCCAGGTACCTCCTAAAAAAGAGAAAAAGAGAAGGGAAGACTGAGGAATTGTCATAGAGCAAAGACCTGAGTTGGATCCTGGACCAGCAAAAGGTCATTGGTGGAAAAGCTGGTGAAATTGGACTAGGGCCTGTAGCTTAGTTAATGGTCTTGTACCAGTGTTAACTTCCTGGTTTAGATATTGTGCTATGGGTATATAAGATGTTAACATCAGGGGAAGTTGGGAACTCTCTGTCTACCATTTTTGCACCTATTATGTAAGTCTAAAATTAGCTCAAAATACAAAGCTTAAAAAAAAAAAGAATCCTATGTTTTAGAGAAAAATAATGAAATATTAATGGAGACAAAAAAAAAAGTCCAGGTATATCTTTGAACTCAACCCATGTTCACCATCAGTTTTCCTGGCAGTGAGGTGTTTGTTGAAAAATTTCTTCAGGGGATACTTTCTACAGAAATAGCCAAGGTGCTCCATCGAGATGACATAATCTAGAGCTGAGGTAAAACAGGGAAAGGAGGACAGGCTAGTTTCTCTGAGACTTCCGGTTACAGGTGACCTGCGGGCCAAATGCTGTGGCTAATCGACGCCATTACCATTAATTAGGAGAATTGGCCCAGGTGGGAGCTGAGCAGCCTCAGAGGCCATCATGGCTCACTAGGTTTGGACGCCACTTTTCCACAGATTGTGTGAGAGACTTAATGGAAGGGCCAAGGGGTCAAAGCATTTTATGTCTTCCCTGACAGGAACGGAGGCGGCCGTAGTGGAGCGTTCTGTGCCATCAGCATCGTCTGCGAGATGCTCCGGCACCAGAGGGCGGTGGACGTTTTCCACGCTGTGAAGACGCTGAGGAACAACAAGCCCAACATGGTGGACCTCCTGGTAGGCACGCCCCACTGCTGCCCAAGGCCTTTCCCCCTTAACCTCCCTTCAGACTCCTCGCCCAGCCTCAGACTGGCCACGAAACGAATTCACACAGGGGAACAGACGCATTTCCAAAAGTGAAGGCCTCCTCTCCCTCTTTTGCTTTCTCCCTCTTCCTCTCTCACTTTGCTTTCCCACAAGGAGACTTTGTCTCAACTCCTTTGAAATGTGGAAATAGCCGAGCCTCACAAGTGAACATCCTTATTCGTTTCCATTCCTAGCAGTGCCTTCCACGTAGCTAAGCACTCAGCCCTCTGAAGGAGGAAATCGTCACAGCAAATGCAATGCCAGATTTTCAAATTATATATTTTATAAATAGCTTAATCGCCTAATATTTATCAAAGCTATGAATTGGAGTTTGACATTTAATTATGGTGGCCTTATCAGAGGGAAGGATTAAAGGAGTTGAGAAACAAAGGGCTGTGTGCAATTATTTTCTTAGAGTATTTCATGAAATCTCTTTTTATGTGGAGCTGTTGAGATGCCAACCACTGGGCCTCAAGAAGAGTTGAAGAGTTTAAAAGAGGAAGCTGTTAGATTAAGTTTTTGTACTTCTCGGTTAGAGGAGGAAGGATCTTCAGAAAACAGTAGGACTGGCCCCAAGTTGGGAAAATGGCCAGGGGCAGGGGTCAGCGAGGAAGAGCTGACCAATGCATAACAGCTCTGAAAGCCTTGGCCTACAATGCTGCAGCAGGGAGGTGAGCATAAGAAAAAAAATAAAGGAACTAAATAGGGAGTTGAGATTCAAGCTCACATTGGGAAAACAGTGTCATGGGCCAGGAACTGAGAGCTCCTGGAAGAGAGTCAAGCCCTGGTCAGCAGGCCTCTCTCCTTGAACATGTGTTTTGCCCCCAGATATCTGTCCATGCTGGATGAGCTTTTCTAGTCCAGAAAGTCTGGTGGTGGCCAGGGAATGGGCAAAGGGAAGCCTGTCTGGCCAAGTGCCTGCTCAAAAACCACTGGCCTTAACCACACTGGCTTCTGGGGCAAAAAGGATAGCGCTTCCCAAACTCCCTCCCTCTCTTCCCCTGCCCCAGCAAAAGCCCAGGAAACCCAAATTCTAGTCTCAGCTCTACTATTAATTCAAGTTCAGTGGCCTTGGACAGCCTACCACTAAGTGTCCTTGGGCAAGTCACCTAACTTTTCAGGGCCTTCTTGTTGTGAAATGGGGGTGATGTTGGCACTTGTTGAGCTATTAGGATGTGATGATACATGTTCAAGTGTTTTGGAAACTGTAGCCATGAGAAATGCGATGATTGACAGTCCAGGTATCTACAGTACATGATGCACGCAGCCCTTCTGAGCCCATTAGTCACACGAGTGGGAGGAGGATGCTAGCAGCCAGCATGTATGTGATGCTTAATATGTGCCAGGCACTGTTATACACACCTTCCAAATACTAACGGATATGAATGCGCTGAAAGGCAGATTGGTTCTCTAGAATCAGCCCCTCCTGAGGGCAGAGTGGCTGTCTCACTCCCTAGTACCCAACGTGAATTTTTAAAGAGTTCTACCACCACTGAATTCTCCATCTTCTGGGTTTGGGCTGGGGGTTGGGGGAAACAGTTGAGAAAAGGGTGGTCATGAAATCAGAGGTGATCCAGATAGAGGACAGATGAGAAGGCTGGCGAAGGTTGGAAATAGAGGAATAAATTAAAATATTCTGACCATGACCTCATTTGGTATTTAACCTCACTGATTGGGAAACAGATGTGGAGCTTCCAAACTTTGGTTGATTATTGGGCAAAGCTGACCTTGATTTTTT